>JAJJID010000223.1:0-64939 GCA_022204955.1 Macrophomina pseudophaseolina
CACACTTCTACTCCATGGTGGAAATACTATCATGACAAGCCGAAACATAAAATGCTAACGAAACCGCTTCTCGAATACAGTTCCTCTACTTCCCTGCCGGCCTCATCCGTGGTGCCCTTGCCAGCATGGGCATCATTGCCACCGTGACGGCCGAGTCGACCGGCCTGCCCGGCGCCACCTTCCAAATCCGCACCCAGGGCGCAAAGTCGTAGTCCATGCTTCATCTATATACCCATAACGCCCCTCTTATCTTCTCATATTAGAGGGAAACCGCCTCTCACCTCCTAGAGACGGGGAGCGCAGGAGCATGCAGCAGGCATTTCCGCCGAGGAAAGCGACAAGAGACGAACCGGCTGCAGAAGATGAAGGAAAAGAGGAGAGCCGAGCACTAGCAGCACCGGGCCAGCAGCCAGCAAAAACCTGCTCAAGACGCCTCTGATACCCCAAACAATACCAGCTCGCTGCCTCCTTAAAAAGTGCTCCCTGGATTAGCTCATCATCATCCACGCCATCGCCGCCCGCTAGAGCATCATTCGAACAGTAACGATCGAACAGAGACGGCCTTCAATCGCCCTATCTTCTCCCACTTCAACGCCGCGACGATACGGGAGAGACGAAGGAAAGGATTTCGTCAATTCCCCCTCCAGCTGATCCATTATTACTCAGACACCCTTTGCCACTGTACGATAAGAGAGTAGGGGGATTGTTAGAAAAAATAAATGGAAAAGAGAACAGAGGCTCGGACTAAAAAAAAAATCGCTTCATTAGGGATATTTGTTATACCCACGCCTTCCCCCGGCAAGGCACGCTCCCCGGAAGAAGTCGGAAGCGTAGGAGAGGGGACGACGAAAACATAGTGGGGAAAGAAGATAATTTTGAGGGGAGGGCTCAGGCCACAATGAGGCCGCGCGGTAGATTTCTGCTGCATTCATGCGGTTGGTTGGGCTGTGTATAAATCCAGAGGATGGGTGTCGCACTCCGGTCATGTCATCATCATTCCTGGCCGGCCTTCTTCCACCGCTCCATAGCGTCGGCGTTTTTATCTCTTTCTCCGCCCTTCTACTACCCGCCGCAACTCCACACGAAGTTTTGTTATTAGTTTTCCATGAAAGACATACCCCCACAGGACAAGAATAGAGTAGAAGAATCACTTAATATTCACACGAAAAGTTCGTCTTGCCTTTGCAATTGATTTCATTCATGTGCATAATCCATGCTACACCCTGTTTGTTGACCGTCTTCCACAGCATGTTTTCGTAATTTCTTTATACTATCCCTGTCGCACCACGTCGTTCGTCTTTGAGTGGGCTCGCGCCCAATGCGCTGATATACCGAAATTCGTTTGGTGTAGGTTGTGCCGGATCACAGCCTATCTGCCCCGGAAATCAGCTCCCATACATTAGCAATTCCTAGGGTCCTGAAAAGAAAAAAAGTCCCTCCCCCGTCGACATATGCCGATATTTATCCTTTTTTTTTGATGAGGATGCCACAGTCCTCTAGGAAGGGTCGAGACTCACTTGGGAGGAGGGTTGACGACGAACTCGACACCCTTGTCGATGTTGGTCTTCAGGCCCTTGAAGGCAACATCGAGGAGCTTCTTCTCGTAGTCGTTGGCCTTGCTGACAACATCGATGACCCTCTTGGCACCATCGGCCTGCAGTACACTTGGTTATTATCATTGTCTTCCAAAAGACTGGTGAGATAAACTTACGCTGAGCTCGACGGGAGCCGCGAAGAACTCGGTACCAGTCTGCTTGGCGATGGCATCACCGCCCTCAACACCGGGCAGGTACACGAAGGTGGGCTCGACGATTCCAGTCTCGCCCTTGACGGCCTGCAGAATCTTCTCGGCGAAGCTGGGCACATGTCAGCACCGGTCTCAAACTGATTCACGCGGAGAAGCCTACCGGAAGCCAGCGAAAGCCATGGACAGGGTGGCGGAACCAGCACCATCCTTAGCCTTCACGACCTCGTCACCACCGAATTGGACGCCTACAGAAATCATCAGTTGATGCAAAACAAACGGGAGAGGCGACTTACGGTTAACGAGAGCATCCAACTTATCAGCGGGGATGTTGACGCTGGGCTGAGCCTGAGTGAAGAGGGGGACGATGGTCTCGCCAGAGTGACCTCCGACGACGGGAATCTTCAAGTTGGCGGGGTTCTTCTCGCCGACAATCTCGGCGACGAAGGTCTGGGCACGGACGACGTCGAGGGTGGTGACGCCGAAGAGCTTCTTGGGGTTGAACTTGCCGGCGCGCTTGAGGACCTCAGCGGCGATGGGCACCGTCGAGTTGACGGGGTTCGAGATGATCAGGATGAAGGCGTCCGGAGCGTTGTCGGCGATGCCCTGCACCAGGTCGCGCACGATGCCGGCGTTGATCTTGAACAGGTCGTCACGGGTCATGCCGGGCTTGCCTGATGGCTTGTCAGTCTCATGTCTGCCCCACAGCGGCTGCTCCGAGACTCCTTACGGGGAATGCCAGCGGGGATGACGATGAGGTCGGCGCCAGTGAAGGCCTTCTTCATGCCATCGTCCTTGGGCAGGTAGCCGGTGATTTTCTAGCTCAATGTGTAAGCGACGCATGTGTGAGGGGTGGGGGAGGATCGTACGGCCGGAGACGAGATGTGAGAAAGGTCGGTAGCGACGCCGGGGGTGTTGACGACATCGTACAGGGCGAGCTCGTCAATGAGCGGGGAAGCCTTGAGGAGGAGCGACAGCGGCTGTGCAGATACAAAGTCAGCGAGGAAGAGATTCAGTCAGGCTTCGCAAGCAGACTCACCTGGCCAATACCACCAGAAGCACCGGCGACGACTGCGATGGTCAGCTTGCAGGTCTTGAGCGGGTCGGGCGGAAGCTGGAGCTGCCCCACCTGCTTTCACCATTTTGGCTGTATGGAAGGGAGTGCGGAGAGCTTGGTTCTGGGGTGCGTTAGCTTCGAGGCGAGGGAGGAGTGGTTGTGCAGCTGAACACACGTTGTCTTGGAGGTGGAAAAGGGTAGAGATGCGGGGAGGTTGGAGATGTAAAGTAAAGGGACTGCACGGAGAGTAGATCCCGAGCGAGACTTGCCTTGGCTCGTTGAGACGAGACGAGACGAGACGAGACGAGACGAGACGGATGGAGGGGTCGACGCACGGACGGCGGGGAACGTGAAGCGGAGAGCTGCGACACAGCCAGCCAACCAACGGGATGCTCGAGAATGGCAAGACGCGGGACACCAGGGTAGTAGCAGTTGCTTGCTGTATTGTATCTCTCGTGGGACGACGCAGGGCACAACCAATATCCTTGGGAGCTGCTCGAGCTATATAGCCTCCCTTATCACACACGCGTCATCGAAACTGCCTCGGCGAAGCTCGCTGTACTGCCACCCGTCGGAATGTTTCGGGGCACCATGTCGGCAATGATGCCTTGGTTGACGAGGCATCGCGGATTGAGCAGAAAGCAGCAGTCTTGACCGCCCGACAGAGTTGGAAACGCCTGTTCCTTCTACGCCGTCCTACTCGCTGCGCTGCCCGCTCCCGCCCTTCCCGGCTGAAAGCAATCCCATATGCTCTCCACACACTCTGGGAAAAGTCGAATCAAAACCAAAACATGAGATCCATATGCCGCCTGAATGCAAACCGAAAAGGGTCCAGTCTCGCTCCTCACTCAACGTAATTATCAGTCCGCAGACATACACAAAAAGAAAAAAAAAGAAAAGAAAACGACAGAGGGTGGCAGGCCTCTACGCAACGTAGTCTTCCCTGTCTCCCTCAGCATCAGCGTCGCCCTCGCCGGGGTCGTGGGCTCCATAGCCGTGACTTGGATCCCCGGCCCCAGTCGGGTCGGGGGCCCGTTGACCGCCGACAGAGTACATCTGCTGGAAGGGGCAGTCAGAAGGCGTCTGGACAGGGCATCATGGCCGATTTACCTGTTGCGGCATCTGATAGCCTGCGTACATCGACGGGTCAAATATCTGCTGCGCCGGCTGTCCGTATGCCGCCGGGTCGTTCTGCACCGGCGGCGCGAACATGCTCCCCTGTTGAGCGCGATAATCCGGCTCCTGCATGTGCTGCGCCATGCCGTAGTCCGGCGGCGCCATGGGATGCGGCGGCGGATGCATGCCCTGTTGCTGAACGGCGCCTGGCTGTGCCTGCGCATTGGACGCGGCCGCAGCGCTGTTCTGGCCGCCGCTCCGCTTGTGCGACGACGCCTCCTCGCGGGGAACAATGTCGATCAGGAAGTCGAACATGTCCGACTTGGCCAGTGCCGACGCGATGTCCGAGCGCTGGAGCGTTCTGCGTTTGTTCTCCTCCGCGTGTATCCAGGCGCGCATCGTCAACTCGGTGATGAAGATGTCGCAGCCCTTTGCAAACAGTATCGGCGCCTCGGCCGAGATCATCTTCACCTCGGGGTCCGCCTTCATGACCTTCTTTATCCGCGCCAACGGCAGCTGGTGGAGCTTGTAGTCATGTTCGTCCGTCTCGAGCTTGGTGACCTGTTGCTGCCAGTACGTATTGAGGATGTCGCGGTACTGGCCGCTGAGGCCTTGATTGACCTATCCGGCAGTTAGCAGGGCAGCTTGGAGAGGAGCACGAGAGGAATGCTTGTACGTTTGCCCATTGGCCGGTGAAGACCTGCGGATCCGGAGCGTGTCCCTGCGCGGCTATCTAGACCAAAGTATCAGCTAACGAGCTCGGCCAGAGCTGGCGGAGAGGCCAGAGGAGCAGACGGGGGGGCGTACGCTGGCGCTTGCACCTGGAGAGTCGCGGTGTTAGCAGGAGAGTTGCGCAAGCGGTCGGTCGGCTTGGCCGGGAATGCTTGGGTTATGCAAGGCAGACCGCGGGAGACTCACCATAGTGGCCGCCATTGGCGGGTTCATAGAGCGGGTTGCCGTTCTGGCCATCGTAGCGACGGGGCGCAGAATTCTGGCGCATCTTCTGCGGCTGGCCATGGCCTTGAAGATTGGTTGGGTCCATGGCTAGGGCGGTTGCGCGCGCGAGTGCAGCAGGGCTCGTCGCATGCGCGGGGAGAGGCAGGTGGTGCGGGTTTTTTGGGGCGCGAGTGCAGGAGGCGGGAATTGATTCGTCGGCGCGGTGGAGTTGGGGGAGGATGGAGAGGCGATGGGCGGTGGTTGCGGTGCCGTCAGAGATGCGGTGACGGCGAAGTTGGCGCAAAAGGGAGCGGAAGTGGGGAAGAAGCCGGCGATCGGAGACACCAGTGCGCGCGCGGGCTTCTGGAAGGACGGCAGAGGCGTGGCGGGATGCTTTTTGCGCGCAGTCGCGGCTGGAGGTGTTTACGGTTGCTTGCTCGCTGCTCGCGCACGCGTTGGCTGCTGCTCAAGGCTCAAGCTCGTCCCTGGTGGAGCTGGCGGCCAGCGAATCGGAGGCTGGAGAGACGAACCACGGGCGCGCTACGTGCGCGATCTCCTGGACGCGAGACTTGGTTCCCGCGCGGCCACGCGATGGGTGGACGGCTGGGCGGATCTCTGCCAGGCTGACACCGGCGCTGCGCGGGTGACGTCGCGGATCTGCTGGAGGCTGGGAGATAGTAATGGATGGCACAGCAACGGCCGCAGTGACTGAAGCAGAGACCGCCCACAGCACCGCTACTTAAGCTGGTCCTCAACACGACAACTCAGCGCGCTCGTCTGCCGCTCCCATCACTATCACATAGAAAGACAGGGCGAAACAGACCCTCAGCCTCGACGGCTCCCCAGCGCAGCGGTAACGGGCGCGCCGGGGGGCTGGAGGCACAGGTTCATGGCGCATGCAGCCCGCTGATTCGCCGCGCCTCCTGCATGCTCAGGCTCTGCGATGCGTTGTCCCGGCCTGAAAATTTGCAATGTCATCATGCCAGAGGGCCAGACTGCGCGAACCGCCCCGCGAATCGAGCATCACGGCGGTGCGGAGTCGAGTGAGGGCGTGTTGATCGTCGACAGATCGCTGCTGCAGAGGAGCTCTGACGCCTGGAGATCCCACGGCTCAGCAGCCAGCCACTCATGCGGCGGCCCTGCTTCCTCGGCCTCGTCCCTACGATTTTCCGCTCCTCTTTGCTGTGCCTCACATGCACCTGGTCGTCCAACATGGGAATGCCAGCGCATCCCACCATCCAAGGCCGAGCTGACGACGTCGAGCTCTGCCAGCTGTGGTGCATCGAGATGCTTCTGGTCAAGCACGCTGAGGTCAGAAAGCGTGACAAAGCCACGTCGGTCCACCGGCTGCAGCACTTTAGCCTGTCCCTTCTCAATGCGTCGTACATCGACTTTGATGCCGACGCAACTACCATGACATCATCTCCGATTTTGGCAGGTCGAGGGCTCTGGCCTAGACGGACGCCGTGACCTCAACAAGTTTTGCCTATGAGGAAGGATACGTTCCCAAATTTCTCTTTGGCGGACATGAGACATTGCTTGCTTACCACGGAAGCCCGAATATTTTCACTTGGGGGCGGAAATATGCATGCATCACCGAAGTTAGAGCAAAACAATTACCACTTCAACGGCCCTAACGCCCATCTTGACGCTCGTCATGGGAACGCGGAAGATGGCAGAAGCTCGTTGAAGGGTTCGAGTGCATGAGAAAGTTGTGCGGACTGAACTAAAGTTTGCATGAACCCAAGCCCTGGAGCTGACTGTAAGAAGGCATCCAGTGGGTCTCTAACCGTCATGAAAAGGCCTGGCGTAATCTCGAAGATATGAAGCATGACATTTCGCGCTCCCACCACGTCACAAAAATGGCTGCACGATCCGCAGCAACTGCAGGTGTAGTTATCCAAGAATGCCGGCCTCCCAGTGATTCTGTTAATACAGCCTCACTCAGGGCCCACAAGCCGCCCAATCCCCTCGTGGCCGATCCGCTAAGTACATTCAAGTCAACCCTGCATCGCCAGGGCCCCTGCTTAGCCCTCATCTGCCGGGAGATCTCCAAACCAGTGGGGTTGATCGGCCTGTCAGGAACACTTGCTATCCCCAGCCTCTAGCCCGATCCGCTCTTTTATGCAGCCCCCAGGTCGGAGAGGACCTGCTTCACCAATTCCTGGACGGAGCATCAGTACACTTGAAACAATCGATCGGCCACCTCAGCAATATCAAAGCTCACCTGCATGTCCTTCGCGGCTTCTCTGCCGGCTTCGAGAACCTCTTCGTGATTGGCCTTGCCCTTGCTCAAGTAGGCGTCCAGCTCAGCCTTGTTCATATTTTGGATGACAGGATCATCACCACGAGGGCCGGCCTCCAGCACAGCGTTATTAGTGACGAGACTGAACGCGAGGACTCTGATGCCCGAGTGTCTTGCCACGACGATTTCAGGTACTGTCGACATGCCGACGACGTCTGCGCCGAACGCGCGCAACATGCGGCATTCGGCACGTGTTTCGTAGCTGTTTGATTGCCACGCCATCAGCCGTCTGACCCACAAACTTCCACCACGTTCTTCGCGCGGTCCATCCTGTCTCGGATTATTCACTCAGGGAAACAATAGCCTCTTACCTGGGGCCCGCGACAAACGCGTATACACCCTCATGCAGCTTCCTCTTGCCCTTGTCCAGACCCAGAGTCTTCCATGCCTTGTGCACACGCTGGCGAAGCTCGAGATCGTATGCGTCCGAAAGTGGAGGGAAGCGGGGTCCGAATTCGTCGGCATTGGGTCCGCGCAGAGGGTGGAAGCCAGTGAGCCCGGCGAAGTTAAGATGCTTGTTTGTATGGTCAGCCACTTTATCTCACAGGTGTAACCAACCACGTTACCGAGGAGCAAACGACACAGTCGTGGTACGGGCGTTCTGCTTACATCGTTCAAACACATGATATCCCCAACAGCGTACTCAGGGTTTAGGCCGCCCGCCGCATTTGTGACTACATTGTGTACGTCCATCAGCCAGATTCGCTTCCCGCAACTCTGGAGACACCGATCTACAATACACGGAGGAGAGGACGCACCAATCATTGTCTCCACGCCGATGACCTTGCACACGCGTGTGGCAAACGTGACCAGGTCCATGGTGTGACCCTCGTAGAAATGAGCGCGGCCGACCAGGAGCACGACAGGCAGCTTAGCAGGCCCAATTAGACCGAATACCAGCTTTCCGGCATGACCCGCAACTATATCCCGAAACGGAGTACCCAGTATCAATATTCGCCTTGTCTTGTATAATCACCCAAGTCTCTGGACGGCAGTGGACACGATGATACCGGATTGGGCGCGTGCCCGTAGGCCCGAGGGCTGTAGGTTGAGGGGAAGAAGGCGATTCACGCACCGGTACTCTTAGGGAAGTTGGGAATGCTGGCGTAGGGGGTTTCGTAGCGGGGCTCCTTGTGGATGGTCTCGGCAAG
This sequence comes from Macrophomina pseudophaseolina, assembly GCA_022204955.1. NCBI lineage: Eukaryota > Fungi > Ascomycota > Dothideomycetes > Botryosphaeriales > Botryosphaeriaceae > Macrophomina > Macrophomina pseudophaseolina. Next base: position 8,310 of record JAJJID010000223.1, read on the forward strand.
CCCACCCAGGCCGGAACCGCACACGATGGCGACCTTGGGACTACGCAATTCGGCGGGAACGTTCGCCTGCAGGTGCTGGGCGGTGTCGACGGCGCGCTGGTACACTCCGCGCACGTTGGCGACAATGTCGTCCGATGACATGGCGACCGGCGGGCTTTTCCTGCGGGTTTGGCGGGGTAGGCGGGGCGTGGGTGATGGTATTCTGTGGGAGGTGAGTGTAAACAGCACGAGGACCTGGCAGCAAGAGGCTGTTCCACAGGGAGTAGCTCGGTGGGCTCGGCCTGAATTTTGTAGGACAGGGTGGCCAAGTAGCTAGCGGGGAGCTGATTGAAAGCGGAAGGTGGGATGGAGTTGTGCCTCGGAGGAGCCCGCTGCTCGCCGCTTGCCGCTCGCTTTAGTCGTGGCCGCTACGCCCATCCCACCCGACACATTTCCCACATCAACACTATCTCTTCTTGTTTCTCGCTCTCGCGCCCGTCAAACTTCACCGGCCATCTCTGGATATGGCGGCTTTCCTGGTGCTGTTATTTCAGTACCATATCAATCATCATTTCATTAGTACACATTTATTAGCCTAGCACTTCGCCCACTTTCTACAAATTCCAGCCGCGCCATAAGCACCCCGACAGGTGTTCTCCATTGCTCTGTCTCTACCACCGCCGGGTTTTCTTCGAGCATGCCGCCCGTATGTTTCACGTTTCCGTTGAAGTCCAGTTTCCAGCGCCCGCAGACCTCAACCTCAAAAATGGCACGCCGTTGGGCGGTCCTCCATGTCTCCGCCTCTCCCAGCGCGTTCTCCGCCATTCTGAGATCCTCGAAATCCGTGTCGTAAAAGGTGGTTATCTCCTCTAGCTTTGTGTCAGTCATCCCTTCAGTTACCACAGCCATCATTGCTGTGCCAGCTTCCACTTTAAATAGCGAGAAATTAAAAGACCGGGCCCATCATACTTGACGCATTGTCAGTTGAAAAGCCAGAAACAGTTGGGAAGGTAACTGTATGTTCCATTGAAATTTTCATGGAATCCTCGTTCATGACAAGACCGTAGTGCGTCTCCTGAATACCGCTGTACGCTCCTACCAACAACCCAAATACCAGCGCCGATGCGCATCCAGTAACAGGATTTCCAAACTCCATACGCCAATGCGCGCTTTTGTCAATTTCAAAGCCAAATCCAAACTCCTCGTCGCTGCACCTGCTGCGCCACCAACGCGACTGCGCTTGCATCATCTCATATGTAACCCCTTTTCTTCGTCCGACATATTCCTATCGAACGGGCTCGACAGCTCCGCCGGCGGAGGGCAGCCCACCGCCTCAGCCTTTCCCGACGCCGGAAGCTCGAACTTGGACTGCTCCGGCGGCATCTCCGCCAGGTGGTGTTCCGGGGGCTCCTCGGGTTGCTTGGCCGGATAGTGCTGCCGCAGCTGCTCCTGATATTCTCGCAGCGCCACCTTCTGTTCCCGGAGCAGCCTCCGCCGCGGACGGATCAGCCAGAGATAGAGCGGAACGAGAAGTATGAGCGCGAAGACGACGACTCCTCCGATCACGCCCCCAACGATGGCTCCAATGACAGCACCGTTGTCATTTGAGGTCGATGAGGACTCGCTGGTGAAGGTGCTGCCTCCAACTGTGCAGAAATCGATGCTGTAGTAGACCCAGGAAGAATTGTAGCATGTCTGCACGTCGGCGAGGAACTTGGGGGCCATCTCGCCACACATTTCGTCGCCATCGGTGCCGTAGAGCGTCACTGTAGATGGAGTTCAGCTGGTGGGTCTGACAGAGAGGAATGCCATCTCCACCTACCGGTGCATCCCTCATCCAGGCCCGTTATCATGAAGCTGGCGATCTCAGCCTGTGCTTTGTTGCGCAGACTTGTACAAGAGCCGTTTGGATACCCATTTGGGCCGTCTGTCGGAGTATATACATTAGCGCGGTGTATAAACAAGCGAAAGGCGCGAACGGGTTGGATTTACCCCACTCAGCGAGCAGTTGCGTGCATTCGCTGTCCGAGAAGGAAGATATGTAGCTGTTCGCCGACACCACGCTGGCGAAAAAGGCGAGTAACAGTATCAGTAGCACACCTGCGCCCGTACTCTTCGCCATGTTTGCGTATGAGGGGTGTGAGTGAGTGAGTGAGAAGACGATGCCTGCATGACGCAAAAAAGCCCATGGAACCACGACCCTTTCCCTGCGTGGACGCAGCCCATGGCGTCCGAGATGCAGCTGGACTGCTCTTTAGCGTCGCCTCAGCCGCAGTGTGGAGCGAGTCGTCAACCTCATCCGACCACTGAGCACTAAGCGTACCGTGGTTGTGGGTCTTATGCCCAGAACAATTACGGACCAATCCCCCAGTTTGGCCGCGTGAGAATTTGGGGGCCATTTTCGGTAGCGCAAACACATCGGCATCCTTCTTGCTGCGGCACCAGTCTTCTCGCACTTACTGAAAAGTGCGTCCGGTGAAGCAGGTAATACCGCTGTCGTTCGTGGTAGGCCCGCATACATCTGTTGGTAGCCAGACAGAGTTGTTGTGTTGGCCATCAACCTTTTAATATGCTGCTGCATGATAGCCAAGCACAATGGCTTGGCGCATCGTATCGCCAACTTCACATGATTCGTGGACTTCAGATTCTCAAGGGCTGCGCCGTAGTTGACGTCTCCATACCTGCTTTCCCTATAATACCTTAAGATATCTAGCGGCTCGGCATCCGGACACCACGCGCTTTCTAAATGTTTACAGGTGTGCATCCTTCACCATTCGCCAGCCATTCGATAGCCTAGACCATTGTTGAGAGACAGCGTCAACCACATCGGGCTAGGCGGTCTGTGCTGTCTCTGGGAGATGCCGGCGGCCAATTGATCTGCAGCTTCCCGTTTCTTATTGGAAACACTTATCCAAGCTTTCTTCCCGCCCCCACACGTTCCATCGGCATGGTGCGCGAGGGAAGGCACGTGTACTCTTACTGTGGGTCTTGCTAAAGATAAATAATGCTTTGTATTTCTTGAATTGCATCAAGAGAATAAAGCCATCCTGACGTCAAGCTTCCTGTCGGCGCCTGCTTGGTCTAACATATAGAGACCAGAGAGATCTGGGGCGCAGTACTTCGACGCATCTTACTAATAGCAAGATGGCTAAAACGATTATGCCGTAAGCTCAAGACAAATATGTCACAGATAGCACTTAACAAGGAAACCCGCTGCGCTTCCACATCCGCCATGCCGTCTATTGAATCTGAGACAACGCCACGCAGTCCCCCCGGATTCGAGACTCTGTCAAGCTTGTAGTCTCCACGTCGGAGTTCTCCAACGCTTCGCCATACATAATCCCATGTACATATGTCTCTCTGGCAGGTGAGCGGTCTTTGCCGCTTTACCAGAGGATGAAAGGTACAGATGCGCCGCTGAGGATACAGACAGCATTGCGTACCTTCATACAGGCAAGACCGATACTCATGTAGCTCTTCTTCGTGGCGAAAAGCGGCGGTTACAGGATGCAGCATAATGCCTTTAACCGTTTTTTTTTTTTTCATCCCACGGTTGTTGGCATTACGGCGCTCTGAGAAGCCCCTCAGGACTATCCTGAAGCCCTTCATAATCCTCGTTATCTGGTGGTCTGGTTTCCGCAAAAGCCAGTGTCGTCGGCAATGTGACATGCTTCACTTGCGTCCTCGATGAGGCTGTCGTTCCAGCCTTTACCATCAGTGATTATCAAGCAAAATGTAGAAGAGAGATCTCCGTCACCTGGGTAACTCCTAAGAAGCTCGATAAAGCGGGCCCAAAGCTGTTGAATCCACCAGAGCGCATTGAGAAGAGTGCTCCTCATTGGAGTCGTCTCTAACGTGCGATTCACCAGATTGAGTTCTACGCCATGTGCAATCAGCGTAAAGGAGGTATATTTCGCCTAAGCTGGTCCTATCGCACGAGAAGCAGAAAAGTTCATGGCTATAGTCACCACCCTTTGAGCTGGCGCTAACTGCAGGAGTCGAATTGCTTTCGGGCGGGACAAAGGTTCATAACAAAAATGGGAGGCCATTTTCGTGTCTCTCACATGCATCGGATATGACAACGGAGAGGATTGGGCCTCGTTGGAGGCACGTTGGTTCGAGATACGGTGCATTCACGAGTCTGACGCTCGCGGTGAATCTGCGAGACGTCCATAGACAGCATTGCCTCTTGAGACCGGGCGGTGGAAGGAGACATTCGATCAAATGCTTTATTACCAGACTCGCCGTTAATCTCGTGGCTGCAGGAGGGAACTGATGCTAAAGCGTCGATATGCCAAAACGCCCTCAACACATGGGCATCGGGATGGTTTCCGACAAATTCTGCAGGTGGCGGGACGCAGAAGTTGAGACTATTACCATGGACACTTTTGTGTATCCATTGAACAAGATTCCTTTCCCAGTTGTATTCGAGCTTCGTAGCTTTACCGTCGGCCGGACCGGCTTCTCCTTCAGGTGGCGCTGGTAGGCCCGCGCTATTTTCCGTATTCCCCATCATTTCGAGATACCGGGTAGCCACCGATAAAGCTGAACATGGTAAGAAAAACGGCTGCCTGCCTCGCCTTACCCTCCTGCCGAGTTCCCAGCCGTGGCATCCTAGGGCGCGGGCTGTGCACACAGCCGGCCAATAAGCTGCTGATGTGGGCCTGCGAATGACCAGTGAATCTGGTTTGCAGGTTGCAATAAGCAGCCATTTACCGCACGGAAATCTCCGGCCCTTGTGAGAGTCAAGAGCTTTGGCGTGGAAGGAGTCGAAATGATTGTCGTCCTTCTGGCCCGATGGCGCAGCTCCGGGTGAGTTTTGGGTGCAGTTGCGGCTGGCAGAAACCTCGGCTCCACCCCGCATCGACGTCCCTCTGCATTTCGTCTCCGTCATGCCCTTGGCAGAAAGTAGCAGAACATCGCGTGCCAAGCTGGCCTGTGACCGCTGCCGGTGAGCTTGAACTTCCTCGCTAATTCACACGCCGACTGACCGCCGGCCCAGCAAGAAGAAAGCAAAATGTCCTGGCGAGCAGCCCGTCTGCTCTGTGTGCCGAAGGCTAAACCAGCCATGCGCGTACAAGCCCCAGGCGGATAACTTTCGAGAGTACAGGGTGACAAAGCAAAACGACCAACATACTGTATGTTGCTTCTATGTGTGGTATTCTGAATTTAACGCGTCACGTAGGAGGACCGGTTTCGCCGTTTGGAAGCGAATGTTGAACGCATCAGCAGGCTCGAGGCGAAGATAGATCAGCTTCTAAGTGGATCCAGGTACTTTCATCGCGATGGTCGGAAAGCGCGACCCATTGACAGCCCTCAGGTCCAGCTCGGACGAATCGCCATCAAATGGCCCGATGGCCAACTCTGAACCAGGCCTATCAACCGCTCCGGATGAAATCGCTTGCCACGATCGGTTCGTGCACCCTGAAAGAGGCCAGCAGCTGATTTTGTCTCAATCCGGGACTCTCCAGCCTTCTCCAGATCTACTTCAGCATATCACTAAACTCTACTTTGACCTCTATGAGAACCAGCCCTTGCTTCCATTGACGCGGGAGGATGCGAGGGAGAATCTTACAGACCAAGTAATTTTTGGGATGGTTGCTGTGGCTGCGCGTTATTCGGACCATTCATACTTTCAAGACGAAGCATCTTCCCCGCAAGTGTTCAATAAAAAGGCCCGGCATTTCGTGTTCAATGCTCTGGAATCATGCGAGACTGGACTTGCAACCGTACAAGCGATATGCTTGATCACATTCGCAGACTATCTGGGTAGGACACGCTTCACCCCTCCTCCAAGCTCATACTGATGCTGAAAAAGACGGCTCCGTGGAACGTGCCAATCTCACCCTTGGTATCGGTGTTCGTCTTGCCTACTCTATGCGACTGCTGAGACCCAGAACCCTCGAGGAGATGTCCGAAGATGAAGACATAGTGCGTTGTTGCTGGTCTCTTTTTGCCATGGAAAGATTGTTCGCCCTGGGATCCGGCGTCTCGATGCCACTTATCGATGAGAATGACCTACCACGCTATCCGATTTCCCCTGATCCGCCTCCTCACGTAACGCCATTCTTAGCTACAGCCGGTGAGACACCAGTCGACCTTGGCATCATGGCCTGCTGCCTGCAACTCACTGCAGCATGGGGCAAAGCCATTAAATATGCATTACGGCACAAATCCCATGGTAACTCACAGCTTCCCTGGACTGCGGAATCAGAATATAACCAGGCCATGTCTCACATACTGCAGTTTGAGGCTGTTTTTCCCAATCATCATCGGTGGCAGGTCACTCGATTCCATCAACAAGGACCAGCCGATTTGAAGAGATTTCGGGCCTACTGGGACCCCTGGATGCTCATGCAGTTTCTGTATCATTCCTGCCTAGCTCTAGTGAACCACCCAGTCTTCTTTCTCGGCGAGACACCGACTGCATTCTCCCAACTTCCGCCCTCATTTGCCCAATCTGTTTCGAGCCAGGCTCAAATGCATTCCAGTTGGATAACATACTTTGCAAGTCTTCTCCAGGAGAGAGATTTTGGAGTTGTCGACCCATTTTTGGCATACGGCGCATCTGTCGCTGCCACGATCCACGCGTTTTACGCGGCCTCCCAGAACCAGGAAGCCTCTCAGCGTGCGAAGCGAGACCTGTCTATTTGCACCCGGCTTGTCAGAAACATAAGCACTGCATTGCCTTCGGTGCAGAGCTTGGTAGGGCCAACCTCCGTCTTGCGCTTCTTCCTCTGTTGACATATGAACAGGCCGATAAACTGGAGCAGCTGGGACAAGGCAGCCAGTTGCTAGATGTGTCGTCATCATCCCACCCAGACCTCTCTCGAGGAGACTACACCGACATCGTCTGGGGCGTCCTGGAATACACAAAGCCATCCCAGCTTTCGACTGAGTTCAGTCGGATCGACGCACCTGTTGATGCTTCCTCAGCCCGGCCTCTTCGACCCAGGCGCAACACTGGACCCCAAGAGCAATCAGCGACAGATGCGCTAGTAGAATATCTTGGAATCCTCCCGTTTTTCTCTTGTCCGGATTTCACACAATCCTCCCTGGATGAATATTCTTTCGGAAACTTGTGAAGCGGGTCCGCCCGGCACCCGACCCGCAGAGTGTCTCACGGAAACGCTAGTCCTAATGAGGGAACACGGTCCGTATTCCGGGCTTCTCCATCTACTGCCTCCCGCTTTTGCTCAGCACTCAATGCCACATCAAACCCCTCATCAGGTAGTACGGACCGGTATAGCAAGCTATGAATACAGGCCGATCTGCGCAGCACCCTCATCGCTATCCAACTCCCTTTCTTCACTCTCCAGGCTCCTCCGGACCCATATCACCCTCAATTTCTTCCTTCCCTGCTTGCAACCCTCATACACCTCTCCAAACCTCAACCTTATCCACCAGCACCACAATAGACTCCTCCCACAAATGCCACCCACCAAACAAAGTCGCGTCGCCATTATCGGCGCCGGCACCTTCGGCCTCTCCACAGCCCTTGAGCTCTCGCACCGTGGCTACCGCAACATCACTGTCTTCGACCGGTACCCGCCCCCGGCGCCCGATGGCTCCAGCGTCGACATCTCGCGTATCATCCGCAACGACTATGCCGACCCAGTCTATGCGCGCATGGCCACCGAAGCCATGTCTCTCTGGGAAACCCAGTACGCTGAGCACTACAGCCGGTCCGGCTTCGTCCTGATGTCTTCCCGCGGGGGCGGCGACGACGACTACGTCGCCAAATCCAGGGCAACGCTGCGGAATCTATCGCACCCGTACGAGGACTTTGAAGGGACGGCGGCGCTCAAGCGCCTGTTCCCAGGCTTCCAGGGCGACGTACCGACGTCCGCCGGCTACATGAACAGGCAAGGCGGGTGGGCGAACGCGGCCGGCGCCATCGCGACCCTTGCTCAAGAATGCGCGGCTGCGGGCGTGAGCTTCGTCACCGGCGCCAGAGGCACTGTCGTCTCCCTCCAGACGGTCTCCTCCTCCTCCTCCTCCTCCTCCTCCTCCTCCTCCTCCTCCGCCGCCGCCGCCGCAGACCGCCAGATCCAAAACATCGTCACTGAGGACGGTAGCGTCCTCCCCGTCGACGCCGTCATCGTCGCCGCTGGCGCGTGGACGAACCAGTTGCTCGACATGCGCCGCGCCTTCCTCGCAACCGCCCAGCCTGTCGGCTTCATCCAGCTGAGCGAGGCCGAGGCCTGCGAGCTGCGCGGCGCGCCCGTCATGATCGACTTCGACACGGGCTGCTTCACGTTCCCGCCCACGCAAGACACCCACGTGCTGAAGATTGCGCGGCACGGGTGGGGGTACGAGAGGCCGGTTGAGGTGAGTTTTGGGGGAGGAAGAAGACGAGAAGGCGGGAAGGAGGGGGACGGGAACGACAAGGTGGTGGTGGTGGTGTCGTCGCCCATGCGAGAGCGGCGGGGCCGCGCCGTCTCGTACTTGCCAGGGGATGCGGAAGAGGGGCTGCGCAGGGGGCTCGAGAAGCTGTGGCCGGGGTTCGCGGGCCGGCCGTGGAAGCAGACGCGGTTGTGCTGGTATTGCGATACGGCGAGCGGGAACTTCATTTTCGACGAGCATCCGGACTATCAGGGCGTTTTTGTGGCGTCGGGAGGGAGTGGACAGTGAGTACTCGTCACATCGCGGTCTGGATGCGGTTAGCTGACATTTGTGCCAGTGGCTTCAAGTTCTTGCCGGTCCTTGGGAGGTACATCGTCGACTGCTTTGAGGGCATTGCGAGTGCGGAACTAAGGGCCAAGTGGGCTTTCAGATCCGGATCGAGCGCTGATTTCCTTGGTGACGGCAGCAGAGGGGGCCCGAAGCGCCGCAAGCTCAGCGACATTGAGTTGTCTCGCTTGATCAATGAATCTTGTGCAGGTTGCAGAGACTCTCGTTTGTAGTTTACCTAATATCCGATGATTCTACCAGGTTAATTTCGGTAAAGGAAAATGATTGCAAGCGCAACTATGCAAACGGTATCAAGATGATTTGGCGGACAGCGAAGCAGCCGTGACATAATCACATTACCCTGCAAAGGGAACCTCCTCACCCAGAAAATGGACGCAGCATGAATTCTTTCCCCACGTCAACCCCCCAACCCCTCCGATCAATCCTCCTCCGACTCCTCCATCATCAGCCGCGCCACCCGCTTATGCAGCCTTGCCGCCGCCTCCAGCGCCTCAGCAATCTCCTCGTGCCTGAACCTGCCCGACGCTGCCTTCCAACCCCTCGGCCCGCCCCGCCTTTCCAACTGCGGACTGCCCAGCACCTGCGATTCGTCGGCCTCGTACCCGCTCTCCTCGCTCTCCTGCCCGCCAAAAGAATCCTCGTCGTCATCATCATCATCCCTGTAGAAATCCCGATCCGTGCGCCTCTCCGCGCCGCGCACCTCCCACACCTTCCACAAGCTGACGCCCATGCCCGACACGACCGCCACGCTCGCGACGCCGACAAACGCGACGAAGACAGCCTCGTTGTTGTCGCGGGCAGGCGTGTCGTCCAGGTCCTGGCGGTACGCGAAGCCCAGGTACAGCGCGAAGCCGGCGAGGAAGAAGGCCACGGCCGCGCTCAAGAACTTGTGCGGCATGCTCAGCAGCTGCAGCGCCGCGAACGAGACCTGCAGGCGGCGCCGGCCGCGCGGGGCGGTGCCGCGGAACTGCGGGCGCGAGGCGAGGTGCGTCGACGAGGAGGAGGAGCAGCAGCAGTAGCTGCCGGCGTCGGCCTCGTGCGCGGCGGCGTCGTAGAGCGGCCGGCACAGGGCGTGCGGCGGGTAGAAGCGGCCGTTGCTGAGCCACATGCGCACGCCCTCGGCGCTGTTGAGCATGCCGAGGACCTGCTGCTGGATGGTGGCGAGGATTACGGCGAGGACGCCGAAGAGGAGGCTGGCGATGATGCAGCCGGGCGCGGTCCAGTGGACGTTGCTGAGGCCGGGCATTTGGAGGGTTGTGGAGGATAGCTGTGAGATGATGGCGGCCTGTAGGCGGCGGAGAGGAAATTACTTGAGAAGTAAGAAAGGTGATGTTGTTTCTTGTCTTTTTTTTGGGGGCGTGGTGAATATTGAGACGGGAGAGAGAGAGAAATAAGGAAACGTACGGCTACGGAAACGCTGCCCACGGCGCTGAGATGACTGTCCTTGAAGGCCATAACGGAACGGTCGGACGATTCTAACATATCCTCTACCTTGCGCATCTCCCGCACGTCGACAATAAGGTCGGCAATGAAGCCCATGGCCACTGATCCGAACCGCCGGCGCGAGTACTCTCGGTCTCCGCGCTCGAGACCCCGCATGCTAAGGAAATCGATCAAAACGAGGGGATGGAGAGCAAAAGAGACCTGTGGGGAGAGACTCCCTTCTGGATGGTTTATGGGTCGAGGTGCGGCATGACGATGGCGAGGATTCTGGGGTTGTGAGGCAGGGTTTCCTCGCGCATGACCTGTGATATAGGCATCAGCTGACGGCGGCTGGATGACGTTAAAGCAGGATTCGCGAATGGCTGCGAAGGGCCGCCACCCGTCTAGTAGCGGCGCGGAAACGGGCTACCACACAAGCTTTTCGACATCTGCATTGCGTGGTGATGAGGCATAGTGCAGTGACGGAAAGGGACGAGTTGTTAATCCATGACAAGTACCGAGCAGACCACCTGCTTAGTCATCGCACCATTTGCTTCCCGCATTGCAACCATTGATGCGAATCCGGATTCTGGAAAACCAGCGATCTAGAACAGAGCACAGTATTGCTTGTTTCCAATCAATAGATGCCGACTGTGCCTTGAGCTACAGGAGGTGCATTCATATTCTGGCATAGAAGTGGTGGCAACGGAAAATATCACAATCAAAGGGACCATGGGCAATACTGCATTCAATGTTGGGCGAGCTGTTGAACCGCTCACCCTGGTTGAAGACTTCGCTAATCTCGGTTTCTGTCTTGTCGGTTACAGACTCGTGTACTGGCTCTATTCAAATGCTGAGGTGTTTTGGACAGCAACATCGTTCAGGCATGCCTCTTTTCGGAATTATCGTTTCTATGTTAGGATATCTTAACTTTGCTCCGACAAAACGCCGGATATGAAGCCGTTTTGAGTTATATCTTCTTTTTCGAAATAAGCAATATCAATCCCGCCATTTGATAAATACTTCGTCCGTCCGAAATCTCTGGGTGCAAGTGGTCTCTTCAAAGGGCATCTTCACGCCCGACTCGTATGCTAGCAGGCCTGCTTGGGCAATCATAATGCCGTTATCGATGCAGAAGCGCTCGTCCGTGGCATACACACTCCCTCCCCGATCTCTCGCCATCAGGCCCATCATCTCCTGCAACCTTTCGTTGCATCCAACGCCTCCAACGATGAGTACCTGCGCCGACCCGACATGGGCCATAGCCCTCTCGGTGATCTCGACCAGCATGGCGAATATTGTCTCTTGCAGCGAAAAGCACAGGTCGGCGGGAGTTATTAACTCGCCATCCTCACTCCGCAACCTCTCGCCTTCGGGCAGACTTTCGTCGATTTTGGCCGCCAATTCGTCCACCGAAGCCTTGACGCCAGAGAAACTGACGTCCATACCCTTGACAGCATAGGGTAGTTCTACGAGGTGACGGCCCTTCTTGGCAAGCTGCTCGATGTTGTATCCAGGTGCGGGATCATTGGGGATGCGCAAGGTACGGGCGAAGCGGTCGAGACAGTTGCCGATGGCGATATCCAAGGTCTCACCAAAAATACGGTAGCGCTGAGCGGCGTAGGCAATGACCTGCGTGTTGCCACCGGAGACATAGAGCACGACTGGATTCTCTGCGCCTGTGATGGCGCGGCCCATCTCAATGTCTAACAGGAGAGATGCGTAAGTTTCCCTTAAGTAGTCACATGGCAACCGACACACGGCATTGGGAGAGTGCGATAGGATAGCACATACGTCCTACACAGTGGTTCACTCCAATCAGCTCTTTCCCCCACATCAGTGCAAGCGTGCGGGCAGCGACGGCCACACTTTGCAGCGGGGCACCCATGCCGGGGCCTTTGGTGTAGCAGATGCAATCCAGGTCGTCGACAGTTAGGCCGGCCTGGCGCATTGCCTGCTTGACCAGGCGCACCACCCAGGCGCGATGGTGCTTGGCGACATCTTTGGGGAGGAAGCCCTCACCGGGCGGCGAGTTGTACGTATGACGCAGGTTTGCCAGCACGACGGGCTCTTTGCCGGGGGCTGGGTGCGAGATGATGCCCACGCCGAGCTTGTTGGCGCTGCCTTCGAGACCAAGGGCGATCATCTTCGGCGCTGTGCGCGGGCTGGTGGGCTTCGAGAGATGAGGATGCGGCGGGGGAAAATGGAGTTGTGGTTATCGATAAGAGACGAATGAGCCCTTCGGGGATAATAATGGCGCGCTAGTGCGGCGCTAGCCGGCTTACATAGACACGGTGCTGCAGGAATATTGTCACCCGCCGCTCCACCATTCCATTCTCCGACGCCCTCGCTGCCCTCACTGCTTTCTTCCTCCCGTAAAACCCGTCGGGAAACATGGCGCTCCAGGATGACTTCGAGGCCAAGTCGGCCTCTTTCATGCGCTGGCTTCCCTCTGCCTCCGCGACCGTTTCCGACAAGGTCCAGCTGCAGGACCTGCGGCACCGCGCTGCCGGCAGAGGCCTGGGTATGTCCTTGCCTGCGAGATGCTCTTACCCCTCTTCAGAGCCACCCCGCTCGCCCGACCATTCGCCGTTCCTCCCACGCATACTAACATTCACCTCCAGTTGCTGTGTCCGACATCCAGGAGGGCGAGGTCCTCTTCACTATTCCCCGCTCCGCTGTGCTCAGTGCCACCAATTCCTCCCTTTCCTCCATTCTCCCCCAAATCTTCGAGCACCTCGACCCATGGGCCTCTCTCATCGTGACCATGATCTACGAGTACCTCCGCGGCGACGCTTCCCCCTGGAAGCCCTACTTCGACGTCCTGCCCGCCCACTTCGACACCCTGATGTTCTGGTCTGACGACGAACTCGCCGACCTGCAAGCCAGTGCCGTGACGCAGAAGATCGGCAAGGATTCCGCGAACGAAATGTTCACCAACACCATCATACCCCTGGTCCGCCGCCACGCCTCTGTCTTCTTCCCGAATCCCAACACCGCCCAAGGGGTCAGCGACGGGGATCTCTTGGCACTAGCCCACCGCATGGGCAGCACCATCATGGCCTACGCCTTCGACATCGAGCCTGACCCAGCCTCAAAGCAGGTCGATGAGGAGGGCTACGCCTCGGATGACGAGGATGAGGCCCTCCCTAAGGGCATGGTGCCCCTTGCCGACATGCTAAATGCCGACGCCGACCGCAACAACGCCCGCTTGCACTACGGGCCCGACGCCCTGACCATGGAGGCCGTCACCAACATTAGCGCCGGCGACGAGGTCTTCAACGATTACGGCTCGCTGCCCCGCAGCGATCTCCTTCGCCGCTACGGCTACGTTACCCCCAACTACGAACAATACGACGTTGTCGAGATCCCGGCCGAGCTCATTCTCGACACCTTCAAGGCCGAAACCGGCACCCCTGAAGAAGAGGTTGACGAGAAGGTAAAAGACTCCAATCACACACAAAGCGAACAATTCTCGCTCACGCACATCGAAACAGTTGTCCTACCTCGAAGAGCAAGACCTCCTCGAGACCGGCTACGACATTAGCCGCATCCCCCAGGATGACCCTGAGTCGGCCTTCAGCCCGGAGATGGGCCTCCTCCTCGCCACCCTCTACCTGCCGCACGCCGACTTCCGCCGCATGGGCAAGAAGGGCAAGTTCCCCAAGCCCAATCTGACGCCTCAGACGGCCGCCCTGCTACGCCAGGTCGTCGCCAAGCGCCTTGCCCAGTATCCCACCTCCCTCGAGCAGGACAGGGCTTTGCTGGCCGCTGGCGGCGTCGCTGAGCCGAGGAAGGCCATGGCCCTGGCCGTCAGGATCGGCGAGAAGGAGATTCTTGAATCTGCGGCGCTACTGCTGAAGGACGCCGCTGCCGCGGCGCCCGCTTCCGCTGCCAAGCGGACCTCTTCGTCCGAAAATGGCGAGGGCAGTTCGAGCAAGAAGAGAAAAATCGCTTGAGTGGCCCCCACAGAGCAGGCGTCAGAAGCGAGAAAAATGAAAAGCGAACGAAAACGAGAAGTGGTCAAGAAGAAAGATATTTCACATTGAGCCCGCATTTGCAATTTCGGCTGAATGTGCATCTCATTCGCCTTGTAACGATCTAACTCATCCTCGTCGAGTCGACGCGCTCCCCCCGTTCCTAGGATACGCTATTATACATGGTGGAAAAATACCATCCCTTGCCTGGTCTCCGCCTTTCCAACGGCCTTATCGGACCACAAAAAAGAAAGCCTCTCTTTCTCTCTCTCCGCGTGCAATTTCTTCGCTGCGCACGCCCTCCGGCTCATCTGCCGAGATAGTTCCCTTGGTGCAACTACTGTACATAATCAAAAAGTGCCTGTTACTGGCCCGGAGAAGAAGAAGAAGAAGAAGAAAGAGCACATATTTCCCGAATCCGTTGGGGCCGATGGTATATCCGTCTATCGTTATCGTTGTTCGCAGAAAGAGATGGATAAGTGATGAAGGGAGGTGCGATATACGCAAGTTGTATGGCCAACGGTGATGGTGCTGGAGTTACAACGGAGGTCAAAGAGCATGGATGGAGAACAAATGACATCTCGGCACGGCACTTTGACGGAATTATGAGGAGGTTTCGGACATCAGCTTGTGCTGATTGTTCAGTCCTTTCCTCAGCTGGGACCATTCGTTATCCTCTGTGGTGTCGGTTGGCTACTTTGGCTGGTGGGTTGCTGTCCTTGCGCTGCCGCTGCCGCCGCTGCTGCCATATTCCGTCGGGCTGCTGCTTGTTGCATTGCTGCCTCCCTGGAAACCGACCTATCCATCAGAATACGATATTTGATGGCAGCATCCGAGTAAAAGTCGACAGGCAGGACGTCTTCTTCTTCATCGCTGTCCCTGTCGTACTTGAAGCGCTCTGCTACACGATCGTCAATGTCCTCATTCGCAGGCCGTTTCAGTCCTCGCCGGTCTATCATTAGACGTCCACCACGACCTGTCCGCCGTCTGAACGATGGTCGCCCAATAAAAGACTCTTGCGGCGGTGTTGCGTAGCGGACCATTGCATTTTCGTCAATGCGCTTATCGGCACTTGCGAGCTGCTGCTTGTTTGCCTCTGCTGCCTCATCCGACGATATTGACGCAGGAGGCGTGGGCAAATACTCCGTGATGGCGGCGCGGAATGCAGGCTGGCTCTCCTCTTCCAGAGGCGGGGTGATGGCTCTCCAGGTCACGTCCACGTAGTGCTTGTTCCACTCGCGGTGCTTCTCCTTATTCGTCTCGATGGAGCGAGTGATCTCCTCCTCCCTCTTGGCGAGCTGCTCCTCCAAGGTGACGAGATCATTGTCCAATGGACGGCCATCAACACGAGAGAGTTGTGGTTTGGAAGCCATACCCGGAACACCACGCTGCATGGCAGTTGGGTCGAGCTTCGGCTTTGGCTTGGGAGCGGGCTGTTGGTATCGTCAATCTTGTCCCAGGAAAGGTAAGTGGAAAGGTAAGACAAACCTTTTGGTTGATGAGATCTTCGTCGTCACCCTTGATACCAAGGTTGCGCTTGATCTCCTTGACCTCCATCCGCTTCTCAAAGATTAGTCTGTCATTAGACAACTGATCTCTCCGCCCATACTCTCGCTGCTTTACCAGGTACATCAGTTCCCTTGCCTGTTCAAGCTCATGCCTTAGCTTCTTAAGCTTCTCGGTCACCTGGGCATCTCTGCCACGGGTTTTTCGAGCTTGGCGGACTTCACGACGCCTGAAACAGACGTACGGATCCGAGTCATCAGTCTCAAGGTTTGTTTCGAACTTCAGTGTCGGCATCAAGCTACGGTTGCCGCGCTTTATCCGCTGCTGCTTCCAATAATCGTAAATGTCTCTTGCGAACTTTCGCGCAGGTTCACTGATGGTCTCATCGAAGCTGCTCTCGAACTCGTCGTAGGGCAGCACCGGAGGGTTGTCTACGGCAGCAAAGGGCTGCTTCTCCTGCAAGGTGCGCTCGAAGAAGTCGATGACCTCCTCGAACCAGTCCTCGGAGCAATGTAGGCCGGCCGCCTTTTTTGCGTTCATAGCCTTGAGGAAGCCCTCATCTTCACTGGTCATGCAGTACTGCGTACCTTTGCAGTCCTCGACGGTCGACGAGAAGCGGATGTACGTGGCGGGCTGCACCCACCGTTTAGGATACAGATCCTCATACTTCAGCTTACTCACGATAGCCTCGGGAGTGGGGATGTAGAGCTGCGACACCTTGCCGCCCACGGCAGCAGCGTTGATGACGGCCTGAAGATGGTGTTCCTAGATGCATGTCAGGGTACTGGGTCCTCAAACCAGCGCACACAGCATGTGATGGTGAAAACAGAGAGAATATCTGCAGAGGAAAGTGGTAAGTTCAAGGGAAGATCGAGAGTAGCTTACTATTTCTTCGCCCTTTTCGACACCCGTCTCAACCTTTGGTATGTGGCGCTGCGCCTCCTCGTCAGCGAGGCCTTCCACCTCACTCTCACGCAAGATGGGCAGGTTCTGCTTGGTCGACAGCTTGCGCTGACGAAAGCGCTGGCTGGAGATGCGCTGCGACATCTTGAACTGCAAGGCTGGGATGTTGTGAATGTGAGTGAAGGCGCGGTAATTTGTTTCCTGCAGCCTATAGGCGTGAGGTGAAGCTTTCCATATGACGGCAAGGAATTAAATCTAGAAAAAGTTGGAAAAACAAAAAAAAGAAAGAAGTGGCCTGCGCAAGAGTGACGGGAGCTGCAGAATTACGAAGGTTGCGAGGCCTGTGGTGCAAAAACTCGTGAGCGCAACGCGCGGGGACGATAGAAGTATAAGCCGACTATTTTGACCTGATGGATTTTGGTCGATGCGACGATGCGCGTCGTTGCGTTGGTGGCCTCGGTCGCAGGACAAGTTGTGTTGTGGAAGCGGACAGGAATTTTTGTTCGGCGGCGGTCGGTCGGTCGCACCCCCTTGCGAGTCCTCTCCCCACCGGGCGCGCGCACAGCACGAAAGAGCGACGTGGAGGGGAAGTGGCAAAGAGCGACGCAACAACACCACGACGGGCCTCCGGGACGCGCTGCAAAACCCTCGGTCGCGGCAGCAAACGAAAATTCGGTCGCGAAAATGCCGATTTGCGACTCTTTGGAGAGTTTTGCGATGACTTTTGGGCCAGTTCTTGATGGAAAGTCGGTGTGTTGGGGCGGGCGATTACGGTGGTTCGCCGGTCGCGCAGGCGCAAGGGCAAAGTTGTGTGTGTAGTGTGTGTTGGTTGTGTAGGGTAAGGGGGTGTGCCGGCGGGCTTAGGGTTGGCAGTGGCAGGCAGGCGGCGGCGGCGGCGTGCGCCCGTTTGGCAAGAAAAAACCACCCCCTCCCGCCCAAACCAAGCCAGGGAAAGGCCGCGCGCCGTCCGCCAGCCAGCCAGCCGCCCTCTCTGCTGCGGTTTTCGCTTGCTCGCATCGCTCTCGCGTTCACGTAAACCATTTCCCGCCAAGGCCTTCCTTTTCTTTTTTCCCCCTTTCGTCTCTTCTCTTATCTGGTGTCGCTCCTCGCTTGCAAACGCCTTTCCGATCCACGCATTTGCTTGTTTGTCGCCCCGTCCGGATCCGGCACCCGGATAATCCGCTGACTGTTCCTGTTTTCTTTACCTTTCTTCGGCGACAACCCCCTATTTACGGGCGCGCACGCATAAACCTTCACCACTGAGCCGAAACCAGCTGCTGCTGCGACGGGCGGCCCACGTCAGATGCGGGCGTCGCGCATACCTATCGCAGCTTCTAATCATCACGCGTTCCTCCATTCCCTTTTGCGAAGGCGTGCGCCTGGCCCCGGAAGTCGTTCCGGAAAAGTGTATGGTGCGAAAAGCAAAGAGCTCGAGGAAAGAAACAATAATAATGACGGCAGCATGATGTTCAGGGGGGAAAAGATGGTTGGAAAGGAATGCATTAGACCAATTCCAGCGATAGGTGCGCCAGAGCGATACCGATGATCTCGAACCCTTTCTGTTTTCTTCTTGAGACTTGCTACTCACCATCACCAAGAGACATGCAAAAAAAAAAAAATGTATACGGAATTGCAAGAAGATTCGAGAGACTTACGTTGCCTTCTCAGTTACCCTTGCGGATTGAGAAAAATTCTACTTGCGTCCATCGAAATCTTGCCGCCGGGGGTATAGGCGCTCTCGTTCTCAATTTCTATACCAAAATGACAATAAAACAAAGGCGGGAAGCGAATCCATAAGCACCGTCATCATAAACGCTTGTCGTAATTGTGGTCCCTTCGTGTCGGTATTCTCTTGCACTTTGAATGTGCTGCCACAATATCCCACCTTCCTCTCACCCAGTCCCAGAAGAACCATCTTTCCTGTTGAGTCGCCATCGGATCTTAGCCATACCTGTCAGAAAACCAGCCCCCCCCGCGAATCGCACGCCATATTTGGCCGCTGCGGTGCTGGATAACGTTGTCAACCGTGATCCGGTGTCACGATCGCTGTGCCACGCTCGCGAGGAAAGATTTTGCCATCGTTAGATAGTGAAGCTACGCTTGCACCGAGAACTTATTTATTCCCCGGTGTCACTCGTTGGTTTGTACATGATGGTAGTTAAAAACTGCACCTTGCATTAGCAATTGCCCTCTCACGCTGTCACATCACTTAAAAACACAAAACATAGATCCGGAGAAGATGAAAAGAACAAACCTTCCGCTTGTACCGCGTTGTTGCGCTGGTAGCTAGCACGTTGTGCTTGATGCTGCTTGTGGCAAGATGATTGAGCACGGTATGATTGGGCATATTCAACACGCTGCTGTCATCCTTCATTGGCATGCTGCCGTTGAGAATGCTCTTGCTGAGCATCACAGGGAGAGATGGAGGCGGGGGCATGGTGTTCAGCACCGCATTCGCTCGCGCGAATCTGGTCGACTCCTCTTCGGCGTCAAGGTCCGCTAAGTACTGCGGGATCACACAATGGTACTGCTTTGGCGGTGCCGGTGCTACTGGCATGGGATTGCTCGTTGCTGCTGCAGGCGTGCCAGTAGCCGGCGGGTTATTTTGTGATATTTGCTGGATTTCTGGCGATGGAGGGACGATTTGAGGTGGGTATACACCAGTAGGAGCG
This sequence comes from Macrophomina pseudophaseolina, assembly GCA_022204955.1. Taxonomy (NCBI): domain Eukaryota; kingdom Fungi; phylum Ascomycota; class Dothideomycetes; order Botryosphaeriales; family Botryosphaeriaceae; genus Macrophomina; species Macrophomina pseudophaseolina. The sequence goes on from JAJJID010000223.1 coordinate 27,463, forward strand.
CGCGTTTCTGGCTTCTCTTCCTCTGGGCGCTGTTGTCCAGGGATATCAACGGGCGCAGTGGGCTGAGCCTGCGGTGCTTGCGGGATGTCATCCGGAGAGACCTCCAGGTAATTGACGAGGATATTAGTGAAGTCGACAGCGGTCGGGAGCTCTGTCGAGAGCTGCATCTCATTATCGACGAGAAATTTGAGGTGGTGTGTGCCGGGTTGCAGATGTATGGTCGCCGAGAAGGCATCTTTATGTTTGCTCGGTCCACTGTAAACTGGTCAGAGGGCTGGTGTAACTTGCACGGTCAAATCACTGCGCTTTGCGCCAGCCATAAGACCTCAGGCAGAACCAGAAGCCACACCGCGGTAGTAACAACAGCACTGGGGCACTCGCACTTACTTCTTATGCAGTCTGAACTTCTTATTCCATCCAGCAAATGTGCCAGTGACGTAGACCTTCTCACCCGGGCCCAGCCACTCGATTACGGTGGGGACAGCCGGACGCAGGCCGCCGTCGGTATCGAGGTTGTCGTCTACTGCATCGTCTTCGTCGGCCGTGGTGCTGCTGAGGACGGAGGTGCGGCGGGGCAAGACGCCGTCTATGCTCTCCGGGTCGATTGGCGTGGTCAGATCGGCGGGCGAGATGATGGGCGAGCCGGGAGTATGCACCTCCTCCTCAATGGGCAGCGGCAGGCGCGGCGGACGAGCGAATGCCGCGGCCTGCATGTGGTAGGCATCGGACTGTGACGAGACATCGACCGCATCGGGCGGCGAGGACGAGGGCGCGCGAGCAACAGGCTGGGGCACATCGACGGGCTGGCTGAGCGGCGAGGGCTCTGGGGGTACGGGCGAGGGCTCGCGCGGGTCCTTCTCGTGGCTTTGGCCGCTGCCCATCCTCTCGAGCTGGGCAAGGTCGTGCGGCTTGAGCGTCGGTGTTGCGACCGAGTGGGCGCGGCCGCGCGAGTTTGGGCGGAGGGGTCTGGCAGCGGTCGCGCTCTCCAGGCTCGCGGACGGCGGGGCAGCGCTGGCTTTGGCGTTGGAAAGGGCCTGGATGGACTCGCGGCGGCGAGGTTCTCTGCGTACATTGTTCACCGCTTGGTTGCTTATCGGCGCGGTCGCATGCGGCGGGCCCTGGGGCGAGCTGGTGCTCTGGCGGGACGACGAGGGGTTGTTGCCCATGGCTCACGCTCCCGCTTTGTCTCGCGGCGCGCAGTCAGTGGCCAGGGCGGGCTCAGCGTGGGCGTGTCCGATCCGAGTCTGCTCAGTATGACAGAGCGCTTGGGGCCTCGGGCATGGACCTGGAACCTGAGCGGGCGGACGATGTGCGTGCGGTGCAGCGTTGCGGAGAGGGCCAGGGCTCGCAGCGGGTCCAAGGTCCCTCCCGTCTGGTGCTGGTGCTGGGAGGAGCAGCGCCGCCATCTGCCGATCCAGCTGCTGCTCCAAGCAATCAGCATCATCATCCGGCCTCCACCCCATTCAAAAGCGCCTCGACGATGTGACCGGAGGGTGAGGTGCACAATCCGCGACCGGCTCTGAGGTCATCTGCACCTCCTCGGTATGCTCCCTCCCTTACCCGCGACTTGATACCTGACCACCCACGACTCGCACAGCCCATTGACCCAAACCCGCCGCAGATACATCATCCGCCCGGCGTCATGAACGAGCTTGCAGCCCTGTTGCTGACTGCGCTGTACTACACCCTTTTCCTGCCCGTCCACACTCTCTTCCGTGGCCTCGCCCTCGTCCTAACCCCGGTCTACTACGGTCTTCAATTCGTCCTCCTACCCTTCATCTACCTTGCGCACATTGTGTGGCGCATCCTAGTACTTCCTTTCGTGCTTCTCGCAAAGCTTGAGGTATACATCGTCTTGTGCCTGCTCTGGGTGCCTACATTGTGCTGATGCCACGAACAGACTCTTTACATCTTTCTCGGTGTAGCTGGCATAATAGGTGTCTTTGCCGGCGGCGTTCTTTACTTTAGCTTCAGCCTACTGAAGTCTACTTTCAATCTTGACTCGTACGATGACGTCTATGGAGTCACCGCCGCTGAGTACAGAGCTGCTCGACGCAAGAGAAAGGCCGAGGAAAGCTACGCCGAAGCTCCCATCTTGGTGGGCCATGGTCGCCCAAAGGACTTTCGATTTTTGAAGCCAAGGGATGTCTTGGTCCAGACGATCCTGGAGGAGGATGATTCAGATTATTAGAGTCAGGTTCGCGGACATACGAGGCGTTGCAACTGCCATGTTGATTGAACCGTGAAATCAGAGCGCAAGTTACTGCGGAGAATTCACCCCAGATGCTCTGTTATGCACATAATTGATCTAAGGACATGTATTGCAACGCAGCCTCCGGTACATGGTAAATCCGAGCAGAGCTTAAGAATAAAGACACAAGCAGAGTAATCACATGTGTGCACTGCAACTCGTACCCCGCCACTGATAGTAGTGACAAAAGACTGGCTGAGAGGCGGTTCATGTAAGTAACAGCGTTATGTCGTCATTATACGCACTACACCGGCTGACGGGTTCGGAAACCTATGGTGATAGTATGACCCGATTGATTTGGTTGTAACCGCAGCTCTGTGCTGCTCCATGGATTTTTGTCTTTCAGTTTACGGTTTCTCAGTAATTGTCTATCAGGTTTTGTTCACACAGTGTTGTAGGATGCCTCACAAAATCCGTGCTCAAATGCTCGATGGCCTTGTCCGGGGATACGCGGCGCGCTTGGGTGGCCGGCCTTCCACCCTATTTACATAGCCTGCCTATGCATGAACCCAGCAACTGGTGAAGCCAGTCAGCGGCACGGTCTTCAGCTACGACTGTTTTACATTCGCTCTCGTGCAGAGATTGAACGAATTGATGCGAAATTAATGGTGGCCATCGGATTAGATAATACTGCCCATGAGTCATGTTGGGCTTGGCACAATCGGGCTGATTGTGGCAAGAACGTGACTTTCAAACGACTTATCTCGAACACCTCACCTCCGCCTCCTTCAACTCCTCCGCAAACTCACAGCCCGCCACCACTAGGACAACCGGTCACCACCCAGACACCGGGCCACCACTGGAGCAGCCTGTCACAACTGGAACAACCCGCTTCCTCTGAAATAGTTCGCCAACTCGGGGAATCTCACTCACCACTCACAGCATCCTTGGCTTCTTATTCACTCGATCATGGGTCGCGCAGAAGTTGGCTCTACAAAATGGGCCGCAAACAAGATGAAGTCTAAGGGTCTCCAGAGGCTTCGCTGGTACTGTCAGCCATGTGGACGTCAAATGAGAGATGAGAATGGCTTCAAATGCCATGTAGCGTCAGAATCACACGTACGCCAAATGCAAGTCATCGGCGAGGACCCTAGGAAAGCAATCAACGACTTTAGCAATCAATTTTTACGGGATTTCCTCCAACTACTCCGTACCGGTCACGGCGAGAAAAAAATCAACCTTAATCAGTTCTATCAAGAGTATATCAAGAATAAAGAGTAAGTTGTATCAATCCTCTAAGGCATTTCGGATGCATTGAAGCTGACTTAGCTAGGCATATCCACATGAACGCCACAAAGTGGCCCAGTCTCACGGAACTAGGCAAATACCTCGGTCGGGAGGGTATATGCCGCGTTACTGAAGACGAGAAGGGCAACGGTTTGTGCATCTCCTGGATCGACAACAGCCCAGAAGCCTTGCGGCGACAGGAAGCAATCCGCAAGAAGGAGCGTCAGGAGAAGGGTGATGAGGAAAGAGAGCAGCGCATCATCCAAGAACAGATTGAGAAAGCGCGCGCGGAAGCCAAAGAGGATGCTATTAGGCACGACGAGGAGACACAGCTTCTGAGGAAGGAAGGCGAGAAGATCCAGCTGAACCTAAAGCCAGCTGTTACCAAAACACCCAGCCCGCCCCAAGCTACCGGACCATCACCGCCTCCCGCTGCTGAGACGCAGCCTGAGGCCAGCAAAGACGCTAGCGCAGCAGGAAAGGAAGACGGCACCGCCACGGCAGCTCCTGCTAAGCCGGCGTTCAAGATGGGTATGGGCAGCAGTAAGCCCAAAAATGTCTTCTCATCCAAGAGCAACCCCCTTGCGGCCAAGAAAGTCGCCGTTAAGGAGCAGCCGAAGAAGATGAGCGAGGCTGAGCGGATCATGAAGGAGGAACTGGAGCGGAAGCGTCTTCGCGAGAGCGGAAGGCCCAACGATGGAGCAAAGCGTCAGCGGATAGCGTGATTTGATGCTTATCTCCATCCCTGGGTACTTGTTTTAGCGCGGCGTTCTGGGTCTTTATCACTGGCATAAACTTTTCTTCGGATCTATATGGCAACGGTAAAGCGGGAGCATAAATAGTTTGCGCGGGGGGGGCTTAGTGCGCAGCAAATTGGAATCATTAGGGCGACACATGGCACACGAAACACGACGGATGATGGGCCGCTCGATACCGCGAACGGCAGCGTCGGGTAGAATAGGCCGTTTGCTGTCGCGAAGAAGTCACCAATGACGCCTTGTCTCTCGCAAATCGTGCGAGTACGGATACGCGTACTGCTCGCCGAGCGAGGTGGGACGCAATGGGCGCATCTTCGCTGCCGCGTCACCCTTGCCTTGCAGTACCAATCGCTCGGCGATGCACGAATCACGACAGGGCGGGGGGTTGGTGGAGCACCCTGGAGTAGCCAGCTGTTGACAGGACGCTGCTGCGCACTGCGTCACAGAGAAGGGTTCCACAGGGCAATTCTTTGGGGCCAAGGGTTCTGCGCAGGCTAAGCCCCGGCGCCGCCGCACTAGACCCGCAAGCGCGCCTAATCTCGGTTCTGAGCAGGCGCTGGCCCAGATATGCGCTGCTGCTCCAGCCTGCACCGCCGCCCTCCTTGGCCAGCTTGTTCACCTCTTCTTCAGCGTCCTTGCCGCCGGTTGCTTCTCCTTCAGCACTCCTCCCCACCCCGCCCATGGCTTGACCTGTCTATTGGCCTACTAATCGCACCTCGCGCTCGACCTGGTCCATAGTTCATCTGCAACGCCTCCGTCGCCCCGTACCGCACTTTAATCCCGCCCAGCCCACACCGCTGCCAACATGCGCAAGGGCGTCCTTATTTTTCTCATCATCAACCTCATCGTCATCGGCGTGCTCGTCCGCAACGTCTGGACGCTGCTCGAGTTGCTCGTCGTCGATGGCTCAGAGGACCGTATCTCGCGCGCCGAGCTGCCAGCCCCTAACTCCGGCGCAATCAGCGAGCGGCCGCAATTGATTCCCAAGATCATTCACCAGACCTACATCAATGAAAGCATCCCCCCGGTTTGGCAAGAGGCTCAGAAGAGCTGCATTGACCTGCACGAGGACTACGAGTACAAGCTGTGGACGGACAAGAAGGCCCGCGAATTTATCGCCGCTGAGTACCCGTGGTTCCTCGAGACCTTTGATGGCTACGAGTTCCCCATCCAGCGCGCTGATTCGATCCGCTACTTTGTGCTCGCGCACTTTGGTGGCGTATACATTGATCTCGACGATGGTTGCAACCGCCGCCTGGACCCGCTGCTCGCGTACCCAGCCTGGCTCCGCCGCACCGTACCCACCGGAGTATCGAACGACGCCATGGGAGCTGTTCCGAGGCATCCTTTCTTCCTGAAGGTTATCGACGCGCTTCCGAGATACAACCGCAACTGGCTGCTGCCATACATTACTGTTATGGGATCGACCGGTCCCCTGTTCCTAAGCGTGATCTGGAGACACTACAACAACGAAGGGCCTGCGGAGGATGGCAGAATCCGTATTCTGTTTGGAGACGAGTACAACAACCATCCATGGAGCTTCTTCACACACCACCTCGGCAACAGTTGGCACGGCGGCGACGTGAAGCTGATTTTCTGGGTAAGAAGGATCGTTACGAAGAGGGAGCGAATGACAGCTAACGCGTACCTTAGATGGCCCGTCACTGGTTCCTGCTCACTGTCCTGGGATTCGTCATCGGCTTTTCGGTTATCGGTGGCCTCTGGTGGACATATCGCTGCATGGCGCAGAAGAGCAGGAGAGGCGGCCTCGCCAGACTTCTGCCGTTCCCTGGCTCAGGCCGCTCCGGAGATGTCGAGTACGAGCTCGTTGGCCGCGATGACGAGGAAGAAGAAGATCGCCACAAGGTCTGATGTCTTTCACCGGTCATCACCGAACAGTTTTATTTTTGTCCGCCATGCTCAACATGAAACCAAGACATACGAAGATTTAATACGGCGGGCTCACGACTCCCATGGTCCTCCTTCGATAATCCTTTTATTACCTTCGCTGTACAGTCGGCGGCAACCCAGCGTTACGGGCGTTTGTCGGATTGCTTAAACAAGAGGAAAGGCTGGCGGTAAATCCTAGTAAAAAAAAAACGGCTACTTGGAAGAGGTTCTTTTTTTTTGCTAGGCGTTCGGCGTGACTGCGAGGAAGTCCGGGCCTAGGCCCAGGTTGCATAGAGGGCCCGGCAGTTCTGCCTACAAGCAGGATGTAGTTTTTTTGTTTTAAGGGCGAAGCATGTCGCATTATGACAGGCGGCAAAATGATATTCCTAAGCTTCCGAAATGAATCAGGCTGTGAGAAAGCTGTGAGAAATGAACCAGGCTGTGAGACTTGGACACGGTGCGTCATGCTGGAAGAGCCAATCCGGGCAGCGGTGGTGTGAGTGGCTGGGGTGACGACGAGCAGCATGTCGATTCTGCATGAGATTGTGAAAGGGAAATGCTGGCCATGGATAGAAGATTGCGGCGGCAGGAAGGCGGGGAATCCCCTGCCAGGGAGGGCCACTTAAAATGCGTCGCAAATGACGAGGTGCACAAGAGCGCTGCAGACGTGAATTTTGCATGGGCGGAGGTGAGCATGCGGCCGGTCAGCCCCGGACGCGGGCCATCGGCGGGCGATTGCTCCGAGATGCGATAGTCGACGCCAAGAGGATGCGCGCGTGGGCGGAATGCGTCGAGTGTGTCGATGCTCGTGGAGGGCGTCCGCTTGTCTGGGGGGCGCGGCGGCGCTGGAGGGATGGTAGGCGGTTGCCACCGGGCGGCGGGCACGCAGGGAGGCTGCCGGCGCGCGACGAGGTTGGCTGGCGGCCGCCTCCAGGGACCGATCAGCCAGCGGCGCGCCCGTAGAACCACTTGAAACACAAGATCATCGGCCAGTGATATCAACGTTTGCCGGCCGGCACAGCAGTGATAGTCGGCGGCACAGGAACAGCATTCGCCATGCTATTTTTGCAGGCGCGGAGGAAGGGGGACCTGTCCGCTGCTCTTAAGAGGCGCGTGGCAGCGGCAGTTTCGCGCGCATGCTGCCCGGCGAGTTAACAGCGCGCGCCCGTCCCGACAGAGCAGCAGCAGCAGCAGGCCAGCCTCCAGGCAAGCACACCGCGGCCGGCGCATACCTCCCTACTAAAACACCACTGCGCAGCAAACGGCACTGCTCCGCACCCTGGCCGCCGCACCCACACAAGCACCACCGCCGCCGGCCAAGCATTTCCGACGGCTCCTTCACCGCGCAGGGCTTGAGGCTCCAGCGGCGCACGCCCGCAACAAGTCCAACCGCGCAGATCGGGGCAGCGTCGTCGCTTCTTGGCGCGTACCCTTCCCCTGTGCTGCACCACGTCCCAGGCCAACTTTCTTACTTTCTTCACCACCCACCACTCCTGTCGCCCCCTCCCACGCCTGCCCGCACGCCCCGAATGAGCTTGCATTGAACGCCGACACTCGCTCTTGCTGCGCTCCACGCTCGCTCCAGCAATCCGCCCGCCATGACGCCGCCCAAGTACCTCCCCCTTTGCCCCAATTCCCCAAGCGCCCTCTGCTAATTGCCCTGCAGCATGCTCACCTCGGCCTGGCGCGACTTCTGGCACACCATGACCTCTAACGACCGCCATGCCTCCCACGATTCTCCCTACCGCACCGGCCAGCATGTTCCGCTGCCCCAGAGCCGCCATACACCGCTCACCTCCGTCGCAACCAGCGCAATGGAGTCCCGCACCGACTTCAACTCGCCCTACGCCCAGGACGACCCTAACTCCAACGGTTTCGTTAGCTCTCCACGCGCTCCCATGTCGCCCTCGTCTCCCTACGCGCCCGGCATGCGCTCTAGCATGACCCGCCCGCCCGAGGAGAATTCCTCCATAGACGCCGTCAACTCGGGGGAGATTCAGATGCAGAGCTTCAGTGACGGTTTGCCGCCGCCTCCGCCCGTCGGCCACTCGTGGAAGCGCGTCGATCGGTGGCTCGAGGACCGCTTCGTGGAACTGTGGGACAACATGTGCGAAGGTGCCACTCATAACGACGTGAACGAGCTGGAACATGTCCTGGACGTCACTCTGCCCGTTGAAGTCCGCGAGTCGCTGCAGATTCATGATGGCCAGGAGCGTGGTGGTCTGCCGGCAGGCTTGTTCTTTGGCTGCATGATCCTGGACTGTGAGGAGATTGTCCAGGAATACAACAATTGGCGCAAGGTTAACGAAGAGTTTCTTGCCGCCCAGCCGTCGTACCAGCCCCCACAGGTGCCGATCAAGGCCGTTGCCGGTCCGTCGTCTTCTCCCGGGCCGAGCGACGCGCAGAAAGCCGCAAACCCCATGTGGAGGCAGGATCTGCTCTCGCGTCAGGACTCTCAGCCGCCGAATGCAATCCAGAAGGCTTATGCTCACCCCGCCTGGATCCCTCTTGCACGCGATTGGGGTGGAAACTGTCTTGCTGTCGATCTCGCGCCTGGCCCCGCCGGCAAGTGGGGACAGGTCATCATTTTCGGCCGCGACTACGACACCAAGTACGTCGTCGCTCGTTCTTGGGCCGCTTTCCTCGCCCAGTTTGCCGACGACTTGTGCTCGGACAAGACCTTCATCGACGAAGAGACCATGGAGTTCAAGCTCAGGATCTTTGACAAGCAGAATGTCGAGCCGCCGTACCTCGAGATTCTCCGTTGGCGTTGCGACCAGAAGTACGGCCGCAAACCCAAGAGAAGGCCGCAGAGCACGCTCTCCATCAACCCGAACGCTTCGCCTGCTGCCAACGGAACCAGCCCCTACGGCAGTCCGGCATCCGCGGGTGAAGACCGAGGCCGCTCGCCTCACAGGCTCAGCAAGAACGGTGCCAGCCCTCGTGTGCCCATCTCCAGCCCCTTGGCCCGCGTAGCGGAAGAGACGCCTCAGCCCATTAAGGTCCACACAGATGAGGAGAAGCTTATCGAGATGAACACGCCCCGACCCAGCTCTGACCTGAACTCTAGCAACGCAACCCAGAAGAACAGCATGGAGAGCGACAAGGAGAATAGCAGTGAAAAGGGTAAGGGTAAGAGCGTCGTGACGTCTGAAGAGATGAAGACGGTCGAGATATAGAGGTCTCGGTTGCTTTATCACGTCCAATTTCTTTTTTCACGAGCGCTCTTCAGCGTCCGTCTACTACATCACGGGTTACAAGAAGCAAATGATACATTGAGGCACATCATCGGAGTTGGTTTCGGAGGTTGACGACGGAGACCAAGCAATGACGAATCTCATCATGGGAGCTGAATTTGAGGGAGAGGAGGTGGAACATGTCCTAACGCTTGCTTCTATGGGGAGCTTTTATGGTGTATCAAAACTATCGGCAACAATTTCCTCCTTTCCCCGCTGAAGAACACCGACCGCCTTGCTTAGGTTGCAAGGTTTAACAGCACAAGCAAGCCTCTTGACTTTCTTCCGACAATATGTTCTATTACTGCTGCTGCTCCTTTTGCTTCCTTGGTTCGTTCATGCGCGAGGCGAGCAGGGATTTTCCGGGGGATTTGAGTCTTTCTTCCCTTTTTTTTTTTTCTTTTTAAGGGCGCTTTTGACTTTCTATTTTGCAAAGCTTTCAGTTTCTGCTTGGCTAATCAGGGTTCGATCAAGTCTTAACATTAGCCTGCAAGCGAGCTAGTCCTGAGTCTTTTTTCTCTTCGATTCTGTCGGACTGCCGCGGTTGTTGACGATCACGGCACATTAGTGTTCAGAGCCTTTTTTTTTCGGGGCTTTTTTTCGTGCAGAGTTTCCCATTGCTCTTCAAGTCTTCTTCCTGAAGCTTTCGATTCTTCCTGGCTTTACAGGACCCCAGCATTTTGCGCATTGTGTAGTTGTATTAGCAGCAGCAGTGATAGATATACACATAAGTTCAACCAACTTTGCCAAAGGGGTGGTGGAGTATGGAGCAGCTTTGAGCGGCAGTAGACGAGTTTCAATGTTAGTTAGGCCGGAGGATTTTTCGTTTGTCTTGTATATTAATTAGGGAACGTTGGGTGGCTTACTCTCTTTCAATGGTTATGGAAATGAGAAATATCAAAGCTATTGCAAGTGATGCTTCGCTGGATGGGCAATTGCATTCATCTCGTGCTCGCACTTTTCGGAAAGATCGGTGCAAAGGAGTACACACACATACATGCCCTCTCTCTCTCTCTCTCTTTCCTTTTTTATTTCTTTTTATTTTTCTTCAAACGGAGGGGGAGCAGTTTGAAAGATGTCGGAATGTCGGTAACAGTGTCGGCCGTCAGCGGTGGGCAGTGACATGAAGCCGGGACTCTGTTCAGGAACGTGCGTATTTCTCGCGCGCGCCGCCCACAGAGCCGGAACCGAACAATTGACACACAGACATACTTCCGTTCCGAACCGCTCTGGCCCGGCGAGCCGGTGTGTGCGTGTGCGTGTGGCGTAAAAGACAGGGGAGAGAGAGAGAGAGAGAGAGAGAGAGAGAGGAAGCGGTGGATGTCGTGGGCCATTGCGCCTGCTTGCTTACCTGAGGGGCACGGGGGTGGTCAGTCACTCGTCACAGCGCCGCTCCTTTCTAACCCACTTCCACCAACCCCACCCCACCCCCTTTGCGTGTGTGTCCTTCTAGAACCTCGGCGAAGCAGCTGAGAAGGGAGTTTCAATTGACTCTAGAAAAAAAAACGTTTTTGAGCTCGGACGGCACAATAATCTTTTGCTGAAGACTGCCTACTTGGAATTCTTATAGAAACACGCACACGCTACCCCCTAACTTTTCTTTTCTTTTTCTTTTTTTTTTTTTTTTGCTTTCAATTGATCAGAACTTCTCGCAGGCGGGCCGCATGTCCAGCTCGTGCGTCCACAGCTCGGGCTCCTGTTGATGCAGCCAGAGGTACGTCTTGCCGACGGCGTCAGCGCTCATCTTCTTGCCGGCACGGCACTGCTGCTGCTCTTGTTCTTGTTGAGCGTCGACGATGGCGCCGTTTGCAATGGTGTGCACGACGTGCACCCCCCTGTCCGACATCTCGCGGGCCAGCGTCTGCGCCAGCTGCCGCACCGAGGCCCGCCCGGCGCCGTAGGCCGCAAATTGCGCAGAGCAGCGCAGCGCGCCGAGCGTGCCGGTGAAGATGAGCGTGCCCTTGGTGCCCGGGCTGGCCGAGTCGCTGAGGGGCTCGTCGCCGTGGTCAGCGAAGAGGCGGGCGAGGGCTTCTTGGGCGAAGGTGAAGGCGCCGCCGACGTAGGTTTCGAGGGAGGTGGTGAAGTCCGGTGACGGGAGTCGTTAGCTCTCCGTCGTTTCCTTCTATTTTCCTTTTTCTTTTTCCTATTGTTTGCGTAGAGTCTGTGCGGTGGGGATATGTCCATACCTCGTAGGTCTCTTCGAGGAAGGGCTTCTTGCTGCTGTGCTTCACGCTGTAGATTGCCAGGCGAAGCTTCAGACCACTGAACGACGGGTGGCGCTTGATGTCGGCAAATGCCTTTTTGAGAGAGTCAGGCGACGTGTCGGTGGGGAAGGCCTACAGCACGGCTCCCGGGGTGGACGAGCGGAGACTATTGGTGAGTTCCTGCAGAGGCTCCGGGCGGCGGGCGAGGAGAGCTACCGCAAGGTTCCCGTGGGATGGATGCGAGAGTATCCGGGCGATTCCAGTACCCTGCTGGTTATTTAGCTCTTCAGTTCAGCGGCGTCTATATGGAGGATTTGAGCTTACGGTATTCGGCCCAGCACCGATAAGGATTGCGAGGCCTGAAGGAGCCATATCTTAACTTCGCCGCAAAGAAGAAGATTGAATGCGTGCTCTGGCAATTTCCTTGGCAAATTAGGGTTTGTCAAATACTTTTGAGTGTCGGAAGTACTCTGTGCTGGTGGTTGAGAAGCGGAGATGCTCGAGGGCGGAAATGCTCATGACGTCACTTGCTGAGGTAGGAAAGTTGGGGTGCGAACGATCGCGGAGTTAACGGAGGAGAGATGGCTTGCAGTATACCAAATGCCAGCGCGAAGATATACTGCGTAGTAGGAAAGAGAAACTGGGAGGTAACTCTAAACGCCAGAGGCTGAGTGCGCTGAACATTATCCGTGAATTGTGAGCTGAATAGGTGCTGATTGAAGGGGGGGCAACAACATCCATCTTGATCGAGGCATCTATTAGGACCTTTTATTTTCAATCGTCATAGAGTAGTCCAGAAAAGAAAAGAAGAAAATGAAAAAAAAAGAAAAGAAAAGGGAAAGAAGTAGAGAAGAGAAGTACAGTGTGTAATCTGAAGTAGAGTTTGTCGCATGTTTAATGGGTATTTTGTCCCTCTATATCGAGTCAGCCATTGACTTTACGGCATCCACGCCGGCTGATTAAAACATTTTGGGCAAGGTTCTTTTGCAACGACCATTGGGCTTTATGGCAAGTAATGCGGGGTATGAAATACAATCCGGCGCACCCAATGATGGCGATGACATCATTGCTTGGGAGAACAGGCCTCAAAGGAGGCGAACAGCAGATTATTTAATCGACACGAACAGATGGCAAGCAGGACTGAAATAGTTGGGAACTCTGGGCTTGGTGTTGAGTGGAGCCAGCGGCAGGCAAGAATGCGTGCAGGTTGTGGCTTACGTAGCGCTTGGCTGCGGTGATCGGCGCCGGCAGGACGGGGGGACACTGGAGCTCCCCTCGCGACAGCCCAGCCCAGGCACATCCACCACGCCGCCGCAGCTCCTCCATCCAACCCATGCGACCGTCCCCAACACGCGCCCAATCCTCGCCCTAGCCCCCTGATTTCGAGCGCGCGCGGCGCCGCCTTTGCCCATCATGGATATCGTGCAGGCGGTCTCGGGCTACATCTCCAAGATGGTGTCGGCTGGCGACAGCTCCACCGGCTCGCAAGCAGCCAAGATGAAGATACTACTGCTCGACAGTGAGACGGTAGGTCCGTCGCCTCGCCCGCCGCCTGACTCGCCCCGATGTTGATTGTTTGCAGGTACCCATCGTCTCCACCGCTACCACACAGTCAGCCCTGCTGAGCCATGAAGTCTACTTGACCGAGTACGTCGCCCACCGACTCCCCGCCGGGCCCCGCTGACCAGGACAAAGTCGCCTCGATAGCCAGACCCGCGAGAAGATGCGCCACCTGCGCTGCTTGTGCTTTGTGCGCCCTTCGCCCGAGTCCATTCAATTCCTCATCGACGAGCTCCGCGAGCCAAAGTACGGCGAGTACAACATCTGTACGCTGCTCCGCTGGCCTCCATTTCCCTGCCGTCCTGACCCATGCAGACTTCAGCAATATCATACGCAAGTCTTCTCTCGAGCGCCTAGCCGAAGCCGATGACCACGAGGTCGTGCGTGCCGTTCACGAATACTTCGCCGACTATCTCGTCATCAACCCCGACCTTATGTCCCTAAACCTACAGCACAGGATATGGAGCAACAGCCCGGACTTGTGGCACCCAGAGGCCTTGCAGCGTTCGGCTGAGGGCATCATTGCCTTGCTTCTGTCGCTGAAGAAGAGGCCCTTGATACGTTATCAGAAGAACAGCCTGCTGGCGAAGAAGCTGGCAACGGAAGTCCGGTACCAGATGACACAAGAGGAACAACTGTTCGATTTCCGCAAGACGGACACGCCCCCCATCCTTCTCATAGTTGACCGGAGGGACGACCCGGTCACGCCTCTGCTTACTCAGTGGACTTACCAAGCAATGGTTCACGAGCTTTTGGGAATCAAGAATGGCAGGGTTGACCTGAGCGATGTGCCTGATATCAGACCCGAGCTGAAGGTCAGTTGCTTGGGGGGGTGCGCCAGTATTCACACTGACCTTGTCTCTTAGGAAATCACCCTTTCCCAGGATCAAGACCCTTTTTTTAAGAAGAACATGTACCTCAACTTCGGAGATCTGGGCCAGAATGCGAAGGATTACGTCGAGCAATTCGCATCAAAGCAGCAAGGGAGTCTAAAGCTCGAATCTATTACCGACATGAAGCGCTTCGTCGAAGATTACCCGGAATTCCGCAAGCTCTCTGGAAACGTGACCAAGCACGTCACCCTCGTGGGAGAATTGAGTAGGCGAGTGGGAGAAGATCACCTCTTGGATGTCAGCGAGCTCGAGCAAAGCTTAGCCTGTAATGACAACCACTCGAATGACGTGAAGGTTCGTGTGGGCATGATCCTTTCAGCGCGTCACGCTAACAAGTCGCAGCAATTGCAACAACTCATTTCCAACCCTTCCATACCCCCTGACAACAAGCTGCGTCTTACCGCGATATATGCACTCAGATACCACAAGCATCCGTCCAATTCAATCCCCATGCTCCTAGACCTTCTTGCTGTAGCAGGGAACCTGTCGCGCCACCGTATCGACTTGATCAACAAGCTCCTTCATTACCATCAGTCTTTGCAATCAACGGCATCAGCAGCTGGCGGCATTCCCGACCTTTTCCAATCAGGCTCCCTTTTCAGCAGTGCGCAGAACCGTTTCAAAGGACTCAAGGGCGTGGAGAATGTTTACACGCAACATTCACCACGATTGGAAGGGACGCTGCAGGATCTGATTAAGGGACGATTGCGGGACCAGCTGTATCCCTTTGTGGAGGGCGGCGGTACCACCAGGGACAAGCCACAGGATATCATCATCTTCATGGTCGGAGGAGCAACGTATGAGGAAGCCAAGATGGTGGCACAGGTCAACGCTAGCTCGCCAGGTGTAAGAGTGGTACTTGGTGGCACATCGATACACAACAGCATGAGTTTCCTGGAGGAGGTTGAGGATGCGGTTCAATCCTGGCCGGAACCTGCGCCAACTACAGCCGCTGGAAGGTTGCGAAGAGAAATTGGACGGTAAAGAGGGCATAAGATTGTGGCGTAGTGCGGCGTTGGTGGTCAGTGTTCCAGATGTATCAGTGGAGTGAAGGGCGGCCTGCATTTTGCACGATGAGTCTTTTTGAGCGAATAGGATTCCCATGAGGTTCCCAGTGGTAGCGACGGCTATACTTCCTTCTTGAGCTAGCTACTACGGCAGCAGATTTGATTGATTCACTGCTCTTCCCGCAGCCAAATGCACGACTCGGGCACGGATGGGTCATACCATACTCCGTCCGGCTACGGAAATTCCGCGGCACCTAACGCCGATGCCCCCCCGCCCCTGCCCCGCCTGGATGACTTCAACAGTAAGCATTTAAATACAACTCTTCGCGATTGTTATTCAATCCTTCGCAACTTGATCTTGAAGCTTTATTCCGTTACCGATCGTCGTCTCTCACGGTCGGAATACGCAAACATGACATCGTATCCTCCCGGACGCTGCTGCATAACTGGCGTGAAGCATGAAGGAACCGCAGTCGGCAAGTTTGAAAAGGTTGGAGGCAGTAGGTCGTCGAGTTCTGATGATGGGTTGTTCTTTGATTCTAACTTCTTCTTAGTTGATTCCTACGTCACGTACCCAGAAGACAAGAGTACGCATACCGCAGTGCTGTTTCTGACCGACGCCATGGGCCATGCCTCGATCAACGCCCAACTGTGAGTCACGAAACCTCTTGCTTGAAATCAACGCGACTAGATCACTGACTCTCCCTGGCAACGATAACCAGCATTGCCGACCAGCTCGCCGCCAACGGCTACTTCGTCGTCATGCCCGACCTCTTCGCCGGCGACCCCGTTCCCGCCGACGTCAACATGGACACGTTCAATCTCCAGGGCTGGCTCGCAAAGCACCAGACGCCCCAGGTCGACCCCATCGTCGCGGCCGTCCTCAAGGAGATGCGCGGAAGCCTCGGTTGCAAGCGCGTCGCCAGTGTCGGCTATTGCTTCGGCGCAAAGTACGTCGTGCGCAACCTGAAAGGGGGGGAGCTGATCGACGCCGGCTTCATCGCGCATCCGTCGCTCGTTGAGATGGCGGAGCTGAAAGCGATTACGCAGCCTTTGAGTATTGCTGCTGCTGGTGAGTGATTTCGTGCCCCTGATGGCGCCGCGTCTTCTGGAATTTTTTTTCTCCCTTTCTCTTTTTCCCCCGTTCCTTGTTTTATCCCCCATTTTATGCGTTTTGCTGATGAGGGGGTTTTGGGAGTAAATTAGAGGATGACTTCATCTTCCCGACTCACAAGCGCCGCGAGTCCGAGGACCTCCTGGCGCAGATGAAGGCCACGTACCAGGTCGTGCTTTACTCCGGCACGAGCCATGGCTTCGCCACGCGCGCCGACCTGTCCCAGAAGCATCTCAAATTCGCGAAGGAGCAGGCGTTCTTGCAGGCTGTGCAGTGGTTCAACGAATATATTAAGGCTTGAGGGCGGCGATTGTGTGAGAGCAAGAAAAGGTCGTCGATTGGGGGATTACCCATATTCAGGGCGTGAGGGACTCCCCAGCGAGGCGTGGACTGGGCATGAGATGCAGGAGCAGTCTCAGAAGAAACATGTACAAAACGCAAGCTTGACACACTGGCTTGTGGCTGATTCTGGGGCATAATCTATCGTAAGGGTTTCCTTAGGAATATGCTGGCAGAGGCCCTCACGCGTTGAGCAAAATTTCCATTCAAGATATATACTCACTTCCAACCGACTGATGAAGCCACAGACAGGGGTCCTGCAAGTGGGCCTACCCCTCAGGGAAAGGATTCTGAGATCTCATGTGACTTGCCTGGTCCTCAAAACTTTCACTTACCGAAACGAGAACACAGTCGTTCCGTCAGTCAGCCGCAAGATTCGGGAGCATTCATCCAGCAGCCTACCATCCACACGAGCACCCAGGGCCCCGTTCTTCATCCACGAAGCGACCTTATCACCCCTGCTCTTCCATCCCCATATAGGCCTCATGCGTCCTCGAACCCAACAACTCAAGCCGGACAGGCAACAACCAGCCCAATCCCACACATGTAATCCCGCAACCCCCGCAACCACTACCACCACCCCCTCTTCTCCTCCTCCTCCTCCTCCTCCTCCTCCAGCAGCAGCAGTAAAAATAGCAGCGCCCTCCGCTGAATCAGACACATGTTCAATCTGTCATAAGCGGCTGATCGTCAGAAGACTGTCCTCCGGTTGTTTGGAGTACGCAAAAGCGACTGTGGGCCGCCTGTTCGATTCGCCCGGCGCTTCATAGGTAATAGTCTGTTTTTTTTCTTTTTCTTTTTTTTCTGGCACATCTGAATATTCGTCCGGTTCTTCCGGATGTCCGGCGTCGGGGTTTGTTGGATGGATAGCTCACTGCCGGCGTTTTGATTGTTGAGTTTTTTTTTTTTTTTTGGTTCGCAAGAGGCGTTTGGTCGAATGTGCGGCAGCGTTGTTAGGGTTCGGTGAGCAGCAGCAGCGTTGATGGGTGGTGCTGGGCGAGGGGTTGTCTCGTTTGGTGGCATTCCGTATTGTGGCCTTGGCCTATTACCAGCTCTATTCAACTCCGTGAGATGGCGTTGGGCTAGAGGGGGAGGGAGGGGGGTTTAGGACAGACGAGTGTGTTTTGAAACCGCGCCTTTGAATATATCACATCTACATCACGACCGACACCGAGGAAATGACCAGCTGGGAAGTTGGGAAGTGGTGGGTGAATTTTATACACGGATGAAGAGAGAGATGTCTATCTGCGCACAGAACTACATAGAAGTACGAGCGTCTCGCGACGCAGTCAAAATGTCGAAAGTCATCCACAGCAACCGCCCAAGAGTGTGGTATATGTTCAAAAATCTCTAACTGGAGCGTTTCCTCAGCTCCACAAACGCCAATTCATGCAGTCAATGCCACAGCAACGCCGCATAAGAAAAAACATCACAGCGCCGAACTTTTTTTTCCTTTTCTACATCTCAACCCCCTACTTCTGCTTCTCCAAGCTCTGCAGACTGACGAGCTCAAAATACCTCCCCCGCCTAGCAATGAGGTCCGCATGCGTGCCGGCCTCGACGACCCTGCCACCGTCAAACACGTAGATGATGTCGGCTTTCTGGATGGTGCTGAGGCGGTGGGCGACGGCGATGGTGGTGCGTCCCCGCGCGGCGGCGTCGAGCGCCGCCTGCACGACCTTTTCCGACTCCGAGTCGAGCGCGGACGTGGCCTCGTCGAGGAGGAGGACTTTCGGGTCGCGTAGGAGGGCGCGCGCGATGGCGATGCGCTGCTTTTGGCCGCCCGAGAGGAGCGCGCCTTTGCTACCGCAGACGGTGTTGAAGGCCTCACTGTTAGAGAAGGAGTTAGCTTGGGAGGCGGTTTTGGAGAGTTGGGAGGGGTTAGGGGGTCTTACGGAAGCGACATGATGAAGTCGTAGATGTTCGCGTCCTTGCATGCCTTGATGATGGCTTCCTCGGGCACGTTCTCGCGGTCTGCCCCGAGGAGGATGTTGTCCCGGATAGTGCCCTGGTACAGCGTCGGTTCCTGACTGACCAGTGCGATGTAGCTGCGGTAGTCATTGATGTTGAGCGAGGAGATCTCCTTGCCGTCGGCATAGATTCCGCCGGTGAGCGGGTTGTAGAAGCGCTCCAGGAGGGCGATGGTGGTGCTCTTGCCGCAGCCACTGGCGCCGACGAGGGCGACGTACTGGCCGGGCTTGACGCTGAGGTTTAGACCGCGCAAAACGGGCTGCTCGGGCCGTGTGGGGTAGCGGAAGTGCACGTTGCGGAATTCGATGTGGCCCTCCATGGCGTTGATTTTCTCGCCGTCGGGCGACCAAGTGTCAATCTCGGGCTTGCGGTCGAACAGGGTCTTCAGCTGGATGGCGGCGTGCTTCGCCTTGCCCATGTCGGGAGCAAAGCTGAAGATGGTACCGGCAGACTGAGCGCCGAAGGTGATGGCTGAGAAACAGACGAAAAACTGGAACAAGCTGTACTCGCCGCTGCTGATGAGGGTTCCACCGTACCAGAAGCCAAGCGCAGTGCAAAGGAACATGCCGGATTGCGAGAGCGCGTAGAGAGTGGAGGACTTGAGGATCGAGCGCAAGTTCTTCGCTCCCTGGTCAACGAGTTGTTGGTGGTAACTGGCATACACATCCTCCTCACGGGTCAAGGATGCAACAGTGCGAATAGCCGAGGTGGCCTCGCAAGCGTAGGACGCGGACTTCTCGTACGCTTTCTTCGATCGCTGCTCGAAGCGAGCCAAGATCCAGAACCGCAAGAAACCGCAGGCAAGAAGCACTGGAATGGTTGATGCACAAACAAGACCCAGCTTCCAACCGATGGAGATACCAAGGACAAGGGCACCGATGAGGGTGGTCAAGACGGTGAAGATTGTGCCAAGGGTGGCGCCGCTGAGACCGGCGAGACTGGTCGTCTCAGTCGAGAGGAAGGAGGTGAGAGCACCTGCGCTGTTTTCCTCCTGGTCGAAGAATGAAATGTCCTGGCGCAACATCGTCCTGAAAGCAGTGTCGCGGACTCGGTG
The DNA here is from genome assembly GCA_022204955.1 of Macrophomina pseudophaseolina. NCBI lineage: Eukaryota > Fungi > Ascomycota > Dothideomycetes > Botryosphaeriales > Botryosphaeriaceae > Macrophomina > Macrophomina pseudophaseolina. The sequence goes on from JAJJID010000223.1 coordinate 46,967, forward strand.
GATCAGCTTCTCGGAACAAATTGCGAAGCACAGGCCCTGACCGGTGAAGGAGATGAGCTGAGTGAGAGCCAGCATGAGATACATCAAACTCCAGAAGTTTGCTTCTGAGCGGAGCTTGCCATACTCGGACGGGGGTCTCGAGAGAGCAGAAATGGCTTTGGCGAAGAATACAGCCTGTGTAGGGTTGCCACCACCGGCGATGATGGACCAGAACAGACCTTGAACCATGAGGAGCCACTCTTGTCTGTTGAAGCTTGCGATAAGTTTGATGAGGGTAGCTAGAGAGTATTTCTGCTCGCTGGCTGGTTGCTTTTTTGCAAGGGCCACGCTCGATTCCGACTTTCCGGATTGAGTGCGCTTCAATCGTGCCGCCACGTCGTCATCGGGGTCGACGGAGTATGACCTCTTCTCCGACTGAGGAGACACAGTTCGCTTGATGGTCTCGCCGTCAATCTCTGTGAGATCGACCTCCTCCTCTTCTTCTTCTTCGACTTTCTCATTCGCAGCAGCGATCCTTTGGGCTTCCACAAGGTTGTAATACGCCTGCTTCCGTTCCAGAAGTTCGTTGTGGGTTCCTTGCTCAACAATACGGCCCTGAGACATGACCACAATCTTGTCGGCAGTCTTGATGGTAGACAGGCGATGCGCTATAACAATGGTGGTACGGCCCTGTGCAGCCCTGTCGAGCGCTGCCTGAACAACGCCCTCGCTCTTGGTGTCCAATGCAGAGGTGGCTTCGTCGAGAAGCAGAATCTTCGGATCGCTCACGATTGCTCGCGCAATGGCAATACGCTGCTTTTGACCGCCGGAGAGAAGGAAGCCACGTTCACCGACGTTTGTCTCGTAGCCTTCAGGGAGGGCGGAAACGAAGTCGTGGGCATTTGACATTTTAGCGGCGTTGTAGACCATTTCGCGGACCTTTTCATGCTCGAGATGCTCATACTGGGTTCCAATGAGGCCGTGCTTGATGTTGTCGAAGATGGTGGTGGCAAACAGAACGGGTTCCTGTTGCACAAGCGAGATCTGCTGACGCAGCCAGTGGAGATTGAGCTCCTGAACATTGACACCGTCGAGAAGAACTTCGCCTCCCACTGGGTCGTAGAAGCGCTCGACCAGTCCGACGATGGTACTCTTTCCGGATCCGGACGCACCGACCAAGGCAGTGGTTTTGCCAGCCTCGACGACCAGGTCAACGCCATTCATGACGGTGACCTCAGGCCTGGAAGGGTAGATGTGCTTGACTTGCCTGAGCTCGACGCGGCCCTGGAGATTCTCGAGTCTCCTGCCTTCTTTCGAAGTAGGGTCAAGGGGTGATACTCTGTCGATGGTGCTGTACATCTTCGAAGCAGCAGCAGTGGCAGTGGTGAACGCTTGCAGCCAAGGACCAATGTTACCGAGAGAGAAAGCGCCGATCATGACGGCGAGAAGAATGGTAAGGACATCAGAGAGAGACATCTCGCCCTTGACGAGGTAGCGAGAACCCATCCAGAAGGCGAGGCCATAGTTGAGATAGACAATAGTCATCATGGCGCCAAGCATCGAAGCAAGCACCGTCTTCATCTTCTTGCCCCAGTACTCAGCAATAACAAGATGCTCGTTGTACTGGCGCGCAAGCTTGTCTTGAGTTCCGAAAGCAACGGCGTTCCTAATGGAACTGAAGACTTCTTCGACGACAGTTCCACCAAGCGCATACGAAGCAAGCGACTGCTTGTTGTACTTCATGATGAAGGTGGAACCACCTCCCATGGTGAAGACAATGGCGAAGATAGTGGAGCACAAGATCAAGGTGAGCTTCCAATACTTGACAAAGCCAATGACGAAAGCGGTGATGAATGTGGCGAGCGACTGCTGAACAAGACCAACTTTCTCGGAGATACCGTCCTGAACCAGGTTTGCGTCGGCGGTAATCCTGGTGGTAATCTCACCGGCGCCGAGTTTGTCGAAGTAACCGACATTCTGGCGAAGAATGGCGGACAGATAGTACTCTCTGATCCTGGAGGAAATGCGTTCGCCAACGTAGATCCAGCCGACCGTGGCAATGTAGCAAGTGAAGAACTCGCCAATGAAGAGGTAAACAAAATACAGGACGAACTTGACGAGCTCGTCGTTGAACTCGCTCCTGGACATGGTGCCCTGAAACATGCCTTGAAAGGTGCCGGAGAGGGAGCCGAAGACGACAGTCATGAGCGGAAGGACAGCACCGGCCGCAATGGCGCAGATGGACGAGACGACGATGATGAGCCATTCGACCTTGGTGGCATAGCGATACAGGGCGAAGTAGGACATGCTGACAGAAGGAGTGTCGAGCTGCCTCTTTAGGATTTCACGCTCATTCTCCGGGAGATGGGCGAAGGGATCCGTCTCTTCTTCGCCATCTTTGAGGCCGGCATTGGCATGAGACGTGTCAACTGGATTGACGACAGGAGCTTCGGCCGGGAGGGCCGCCTGGTTGAAGGCTGCCTTTTCATTCTGGAGGGTCACGTCGGTGGCAGACGAAGGAGCCTGGCTGATGTGCTTGTCGGCAGAGGCGTTTTCCACATCGGTGGCCATGGTGGGCAAGGGGGTTCGTCGGCCTACAGGCCCGTGCGTGGTGCGAGAGCCCGTTCGGTAGAGCGCTGGAGGCTTGGAGAAAGCGTCGAGTGGCCGGTTATGGGGTGGGTGGCAGGAGGTGGGCAGAGAAGGCCCCAGGCAAGCGGCGGCTAGGCTTTATCGATCGCCAGCAGGTGTCATGAGGGCTCCGGGCCGGGCAAAAGAAACACACGGCGAGACTAGGGCGGGTCGAGCCTCGGAGCTGGATATAGATGGGAGAGTGGTGAAACGCAGACGGGGTGGCAAGGCATGACGGCTGGGCAGGCTGTAGTCTTAATTATAGCGGAGGGTTGTACAGGTTCATGTCCGGCAACAATTGCTCCGGGCAGTCGACCTGGACAGGCCCCAGGCTCAGGCAGGCAGATTCGACAGGCGGGGCGAGTAGCAGCCGAGCGAGTACGACGGGATGTATACGGGCGCTGGTTGGCCTGGTCTGCGCCCGCCGCGTGCCCGTTTGCGGCACCAGGCCCGCCAACTCGCAAGCTCTTCCCTTTTGGGCCACCGCGCAATCGCTCCTATTTCGCTTCCACCGCCTGCAATCCTTCTGGAAGCTCCCCCACTGCCGTCCGCCCTGACCGGCGCCCAGCCCGCAGCGCTCAGAACGCGTCAAGTTGAGTCATAGACCCGCGCAAGACGGCTCCCATGCAGCCAGGCAGCGGCGCCGGCGTTGTGAGCGAGTGAGCGGCCAGCCCTAGAGGGTGGCCGCCGCGTGGTGGCGATAGGGAAACCGCCGGCTAACCACGTCTCTGTCGGTGCTCGGAGGGCCGTGGCGCCGTTGCCTGCGCCGAGCCCTGCCCGTTGTCTTCTCTCCGCCTCGGACTCGTCAGCTCTGCGAGATGATGGGAACACTCCCCGTCAGCCACGCCGTGGCAGGATTGCCGCGTGCCCTGCGGCCCCGTTGCGCGCGTCGTGCGGCCACATGCGCCGACCGAGGCATTGCAAGCCCATTCGGCGGCGATGTTTGCGCTTCTCAAACGCCTGGTGCATGAGGTGACGCCAAGGTTTTCTGAGCTCGGGCGTGCCGATCCCTCCCCGGTTGCTGCCATGTGAGCTTGTCACAGCGGCAGCCTTGGCTCGCCGCCAAGCTTCGTCTTCCCGCCCGGAAACACCGTCTGGCCTGCGCCTCAACTCCGACATCGACTCCATCACCGCCAACGTCCCCGCCCCCACCACCATGGCCGACGTCGAAACTGCAGCCGCAGCCCCGGCTGTCCAGCAGGATGGACCCGCCAATGAGCTCGTCACAACCTCGGCCGACGGCGCTGAGAAGGCTATCATCACCACCAACGCTGAGGGCAAAAAAGTCAAGAAGATCATCCGCAAGAAGCGCCGCCCTGCCCGCCCCCAGGTCGACCCCAGCACCTTCAAGTCCGAGCCCCCGCCCCAGACCGGCACCATCTTCAACATCTGGTACAACAAGTGGAGCGGCGGTGATCGCGAGGACAAGTACCTGTCCAAACATGCTGCGCCCTCGCGCTGCAACATCGCGCGCGACTCTGGCTACACCCGCGCCGACAGCGTTCCCGGCAGCTATTTCTGCCTGTTTTTCGCCCGCGGCCTGTGCCCCAAGGGCGCTGACTGCGAGTACCTGCACCGCCTCCCCACCATCCACGACATGTTCAACCCCAACGTCGACTGCTTCGGCCGCGACAAGCACGCCGACTACCGCGATGACATGGGAGGTGTTGGAAGCTTCATGAGGCAGAACAGGACTCTGTACGTTGGCCGCATCCACGTCACTGACGACATTGAAGAGGTCGTCGCCCGCCATTTCCAGGAATGGGGCCAGATCGACAGAGTGCGCGTCTTGAACACCCGCGGCGTCGCCTTCGTCACATACACCAACGAGGCCAATTCGCAGTTCGCCAAGGAGGCCATGGCTCACCAGTCCCTGGACCACAATGAAATCCTCAACGTGAGATGGGCGACTGTCGACCCTAACCCCCAGGCGCAAAAGCGAGAGGCCCGCCGCATCGAGGAGCAGGCTGCCGAGGCAATTCGTCGCGCGCTGCCCGCCGATTATGTGGCTGAGATTGAGGGCCGGGATCCGGATGCCAGGAAGCGCAGGAAGGTTGAGGGTGGCTTTGGTCTTCAGGGCTACGAGGCACCAGACGACGTGTGGTACGCGAAGGAAAAGGCTGCTCAGCTCGAGGCGGCGCAAAATGGAGGACTTTTGGAGGCTCCGGAAGACCAGAAGCTACTCGAGGCCGCCGCCGATCAGGAAGAAGAGGTTGACCAGCAGCAGCTGTTGCTGAAACAGGCCCCGCAGGAAGATAGGGGTGGCATCTTCTCGGGATCCACTCTGGCCATGCTGAAAAGCTCGGGTGTCATCTTCACCGCCGGGAAGAAGCAGGAAGCTCAACCCAAGGGCCCGCTCGTTGCATACGGCAGCGATGACGACAGTGATTGAATACCTTGTCATTGTGCCCACAAGCACTAACATGAAATCACTGTTGAATGTGGCCTCCGCGGTCAGAACCCATGCATGCAAGAGGCGAAAGGCGAAAAACTGCCTAACCAACCTTCACCAATAAGACGGCCTGGAATACGGGCTCTATGTAGGGCTCACGTCTACCGAGGAACTATCCGGCACTTATCTCGTATCTCGCTTTCGCATCCCTCAAACTGCTCGGATTTGGACAGTGGGGCTGCGGAGTGAGGGGCATTTTCGAGTCCGTGAGCATTACTTTGTCAAGAGGATCTGAAACCCTAAGAGGGCGGTATCTTAGATTATTCAGGGCTTAGGGACACACGAGGCATCTCGATGGTACAGCTCAGAACTTAGCGGTTAATGCATGCAAACTTCGCGAACTTAAGGGTTGATGCCATATGGTCAGTAAAATCAGGTATTGATAGTTGAGTCGGTCCTTATTCTAGCAACTAGACTGCACGGACGAGAGCTTCAGACACACGCGCTTCAACTACTGCTCTTTTTAGCGCTGCACCTGCAGTGCGAAAAGCGCATTGCCCAAGGCCTCTGACGCTGTACCTAGTTTCCCAACTCCTTGGTGCGGATGAAAGCGGGTTGGGCATTTCACGCCCGGAGAATTGATTGAGCCATCCCATGCATACTTCCGCTTGCCGTCGCTTCAAGTCAAAACTTGTGAGTTACTACCTTTGTAGCCGCGCAGCGGCAGGAGCTCCGGTCTAGAAACCATTGACCCACTGCGCCCCTGACGGCAAGCACTTGCGTACCTGGCCGCCTGCGTGTCTACTTGTGCCCGCAGGAATATGTGGAAATGATTGCGAAACCGCATTGGGGATGTCTCTGCTCCGCTTGCCCCACTTTCGCAAGCATTTCCCGATTGGGATATGCAGATGCCTGGCGCCCAGTAGACCATTATTCTCGAACCGGATTGCGTCCGCTTTTTTACGTGGCTCGCGGAGGAGGTAGTTGTAAGCATCGCGGAACTCATCCATTCCGGATGCCGGGCCTCGAAGCTTCCGCTCTCTGCGGGAGGCGGGATTGGCGAGGCCACGCTGGCTCTTACTGCCATCTTACGTACTGTGTCGGTCCAGGACGGCTCCTGAGAACCGCTTGGCGGTTGACCAAGGCTGTAGGAATTCCCCGACGTGCTGCTCATCTTAGTAAGGCTTGCCCGTTGCAGGATGATGTAAGCTGTGGCGTTGCAAGGCAGCAGGCGTTGTGCAGGGAGCATTGGCGCTGAGGCCACGGGTGAGAGGGAGACGCAGACTGCGTCCCTTTCTTAGCGCACCGCTGCGGGCGATTGCAATTTTTGCGAGCGGGAGCAGCACAGCTTGGTCTATGAGAAGAAAACAGGAAGATTGAGGAGACTTGAGGAATTAGCAGCCTTGAGCGGCTTGCATGCCATGGTGAGTGAGGCAAAGGCACAGGGGTAGGGCCTGAAAGAGATGCCGCATTTGTGACAGTTGGTCTATTTTAGAAAGGTAATTGTTGGGTGGCTCATGGCCGCTTTTGAGATAGCAAGAGGAGAGACGTGAAATGGTGTTGATGCCGATGATCGACGGGGTGGTTGCAGGGATGTGCGGGAGCCGAGCTTAGGGTTGCCAAGACTGGCCGCCGAACGTCGCGCAGCTCGACGTGAACATTGTGCTGTTCCATGATCGCGCCTCCATCGAACAACACCCGCCGCTCCCTCGCCTTTCCCCCGCCATCCCGCCCGCTTCGCCCTGCTCCTCCGCCTTCGCCTCAGGCGCCATCTTAATGGGCGTTTAACGCGCCCATTTCTCCCCCGCCGCGCCTCGACCTTCTCGTCAACTCCCGCGCCTTCTTTCACCTCCGCGCGACTGCATTCCACCATGGCTTCTTTTAACGGGCTCGCCAACGGCGTCAACGGCCACGGTTCCGCCAATGGCGCTATTGAGTCGAAGCGCTTCTCGGACATCCCCGGGGTGATTGATGTGACGGTCGCCGAGGGCGACGTCGTCGAGCAGGTCGAAATCGATCTTGTCGAGCTGGCCGACGACCCCACCGAGCTGTGCATCCTCCTGGAAAACGAAAGCGTGGTGAAATCGACATGGATGACCATCGCACTGGCATACGCGAAGCAGCGCAAGACCACCCTGGCCATCGACATCCTCCACAAGGCCCGCGATGCATTTACCAGCGCTGGCGCCGAGGAGAAGCTCAGCATCTTGAGCGCACTTTTCTGGCTCAATCTTTGCATGTGCCGTGAGGCTCCTCGTCTCAGGCCTGGTAAGGACTGCCTCTCCTCCGCTTCAATGCACCACTAACATGTCGCAGAGGGCGCGTCTCCGGAGCTCAAGACCAAGGAGCAGTGGATCCAAGCCGCGACCGCCAATCTGAACGATGCCTCTCGAATCAGTCCCTCCTATGCCCCTCTCTTCCTCGCCCGTGGTGTTCTCTACCTCCTGCGCGCCTCGGCCATTACCCCCACGAAATCGGGTGTTCCCGACAGCGCTGAGCGTACCGATGCCTTGCGTCAAGCCGCAAAGTGCTTTGATGATTCTCTTCGCGCATACCAGGGCAAGAATTTGATGGCGATACTTGGCAAGGCGAGAGTACAATATTCGCTCGGGAAGTATGCAGACTCGCTACAGTCCTATCAGAAGGTCCTCGAAAAGGCTCCCGATATGGTTGACCCCGACCCTCGCATTGGTATTGGCTGCTGTCTTTGGCAGTTGGGGCACAAAGACGACGCCAAGAACGCATGGCAACGCGCGCTGGACTTGGTAAGCGGTGTCAGGTATGAGCACGAGAGCGCTTTGCTAACTGAGCCATTCAGTGTCCCGATTCGAAGACCGCAAACATCCTTCTCGGCCTCTACCACCTCAACGTCTCCTCTCAGTTTCCCACCACATCCCCCGAGTTTGCTCCAATCTACAAGAAGGCAATGACGCAATATACGCAGAAAGCTTTCAAGCTGGACGACAAATACCCGCTGACTTGCGCTACCTTTGGTGGATACTTCCTCATGAGGAAAGCCATGGCGCAGGTGGAGCGTTTGTCCAGAAGAGCAATTGACTTCACGGATGTCAATGCCGTTGCCGGTGATGGATGGTACCTGCTCGGCAGGAAAGAGCATTATGAGAACGAGATCTCCAAGGCGCTTGAATACTACCAGAGAGCCGACACCGCTCGTGGTGGTGAAGACCGTGGCTATCTCCCGGCAAAATTCGGCATGGCTCAGATCCGCATCATGATGCAGGATTTCGAAGGCGCCAAGCTCCGTCTGGAGAAGATTATTCAACAGAGCAAGAGTATCGAGGCCATGACTCTCTTGGGTACTCTGTATGCCGAAGACGTATTCACCGCACAAGCGTCGAATACGAAGGAAGATAAATCCAACGAGCTCAAGAAGGCCATTTCCCTACTGGAAGGTGTCCGGTCAGCTTGGAAAGACCCGAAGCGCAAAGCCTCGCCTGACTCAGCCGTCTTGCTTAACCTCGCACGCTTGTACGAGGCTGACCATCCGGAGAAGAGCCTTCAATGTCTGCACCAGGTTGAGCAGATGGAGCTTGATGAGATCCCGGAGGAAGACCGCCCAGATGAGCCACAAGCTCCGGATCCAAAGCAGGAGAATTACGATGCTGCAAAGGAGGTGTATGAAGAGGCGAAGCGGGCTCACCTAAACGCACTCCGCGAGAACTTGCCTCCTCAATTGCTCAATAACATGGGCTGCTTCTACTATCAGCAGGAGAAGTATGCCCAGGCTAGAGAGCTGTTCCAATCGGCTTTGAACGCCTGCGTAAAGGTCGGTGACAAGGACCAATCTGTTGATACAGATGCTCTCGTCACTACAATAAGTTACAGCTTGGCGCGCACCTACGAAGCTGAAGGAATGCTCGACGAGGCGAAGAAGGTGTATGAAGGCCTCCTCCAACGTCACAGCGATTACGTCGATGCCAACGTTCGTCTCACCTATATTAAGCTTCGCCAGAGTCCTCAAGGAGATGGCCCGAAGGCTATGTCAGAGCTATACAAGGCGGAATCCTCAAATCTTGAGGTGCGCGCCCTTTACGGCTGGTACTTGAACAAGTCGAAAATGAGGACCAGCAACGTCAACGAGGACCAAGAGCAACGCCATTACAAGCATACCTTGCAACAGTACGACAAGCATGACCGGTACTCTCTAACCGGCATGGGCAACATTTATCTCACGATCGCTCGCGAAATGAGGAGGGACACCGAACAGGACAAGGAAAAGCGGCGTAAAATGTACCAGCGGGCAGTTGAGTTCTTCGACAAGGCTCTTCAGCTGGACCCCAAGAACGCCTATGCTGCCCAAGGTATCGCTATTGCGCAGATTGAGTGCAACAAGGATTTCGCTGGTGCTGTTCAGCTCTTCACCAAGGTCAGGGAAACGGTCAGAGATGCCAGCGTTTACATCAACCTCGGCCACGTCTATTGCGAACTTAAACAGTACTCTCGCGCCATCGAAAACTATGAGATCGCTCTGAGCAAGGATCGTGCCCGCGATGCAAACATCCTGGCTTGTCTGGGCCGCGTTTGGCTACTGAAGGGCAAACAGGAACGGAATATCCAAGCCATGAAGACGTCGCTGGACTACTCTCAACGTGTAAGTTGGACGTACCCACTCTTCCCACCGACTACTAATTTTTCGCAGGCTCTCGAGGTCGCGCCGGAACAAATTCACTTGAAGTTCAATGTCGCCTTCGTTCAGATTCAGATTGCTCAACTTATCCACGTCCTCCCGGAGAACTCCCGCTCGCTGGAGGAAGTCGAGGCAGCAGCAAAGGGCTTGGATGATGCAATCGAAGCCTTCAGCACTATTGCGAAGTCGCCCAACCCGCCTTTCCCGCGTCAAGATATCGAGATGCGTGCAAACATGGGTCGTAATACGCAGAAGAAACAGCTGGAACGTGCAGTGCAGAGTCAGCGCGAGTATGAGGAAAAGAACGCCGCCAAGCTCAAGGAAGCCCGTGAGAAGCGAGAGGCTGAGATTCGGAAACGTGAGGAGGAGAAGCGCCAGAAGGAGGAAGCCGAGGCTGAGCGTCTCCGCAAGATTGCTGAGGAGCGCCAGAAGATGCAAGAACGCGACCGTGAGCTCGCTGCCAAGCGCGCCGAGGAGGAACGGCGGACACAAGAGGCGGAGATGACGACGGATTCGGAGACAGGAGAGCGGAGGAAACGCCAAAAGAAGAGAGCTGGTGGAGGTGGCAAGCGCAAGAAGAAGGGAGATGACTCTGACCTCGATGGGGAAGGCTCGGACAGCGACGCTGGTGGAAGAGGTCGTCGCTCCAGGCGCCGGACCACCACGTCGGCCACGCCTGGCGGATCAGGAGACGAGAAGCCGCGCAGGAAGAAGAAGAGAAAGCTCGAGCGTAAGACAAAGCAGAACAGCAAGTTCAAGTCGAGCGAATTCGTTCAGAGTGACGATGACTCTGATCTGGAGGACACGACGCAGGCGGCCAACGAGTCCTTGGCCGCTAAGGCCAATGACGCCGAAGGTTCACAGGCTGGTGCGGAGAGCGGAGACGATGCGCCGGCCGCCGGTAGACAACGCAAGAGAGTCGTGGACGACGACGAAGATGAAGATGATGAGGGCGGGGCGGCACCAACCACTGGCGATGCGGATGGAGACACGCCAATGGCTGGATTGGATGATGACGATGAGGAGTAGTGGATGGAGTACATGAATTTTGCGGGATTCTCAAAGGGAAGGAAGGGGGAAGATGCAAGGGCTACTGTAGTAGTGCATGAGCAATGGCGTTACTTTTTTAGTTCATTGGAGGAATGCTTGAATGTTGGCGCCGAGACACCAAAATCTACCGTTCACACCTCTTGCATTGATTATTTTTTTTTTCTCATCTTTTATCTGGCTCGCATAAAAATGAGATACCAGGCGATGCTGATTGGGGAGCGCGGGAGGGGAAAACAACAACACGCTGGTGTAAGAGTATGGTAGCATCAATGGATCATTCTTAAGCTTTGAACCCCGCTGAGTGCGTCTTTCATGATGCTCAATTATGGTAGGGTGCGGAGCTCGGCTCGTCTCGTAGTTAAGTCCGTCCAACGCATACTAGTGCGGCTTTTTTTTTTTTTTTTGCCTTGTTTGGTCCCAACTATTGACCGTTAGCCCTTTTGTTCTTGACCCTTGATGGATTAATATTTTTCGTCTTTGTGCGTGCGGTGTTCATTGATTGTGTCGACCATTTTGATGGGTCTGTAGGCAGTCGTACGGCCAGAAGAGCAGACCTCACATGAAGCTACCAAAGCTGGAGACCTGCATTCCGTTCGGATTTCTATCGCTTGTCCGGTATCCGACATCGAACCGGTCCATTTCTTAGCATTCGAGGCGATTTCGAACGGGGCGTCGAATCGTCTATCGAGGATTCACGAGGATTACAAGATGCAGCTCGCTTCATTATCGTCCGTATGCACAGATGGTATTGTGCACGAGCTCATCAGACGCAGGGCATCTACCATAGTTACGCTCAAAGCTTAGTCGACCAGAAACATAGAATATCCTCCTGCCAAGTCTAGGGACTCCACAAATTCTCCCCCAACGTCCTGGCCATGTGAACATTTGCGATCCTCCAAGCCCTTTGCTATGATGAGCCGATGCCGGATCCAGACCATGGTCAACTCACGACTCCGAATTTCCTCACAATGTTCTCCTTGTTCTACTCCTGGATAATCGGGATGGTGCCGCCAGTACTAGACCCATGCTCGGCCTCTGATGCTAAAGTCGAGGAAGACAAATCTTTCGTCAGGACAAGGTGCCCTTGCGTCTTTTCTACCCAGACAGTGAGGCGCGAGACCTGTCCTATGCTCCTCTGGTCTGTGGATCCTGTTGAGCGGGTCCCACCACCAGAAATTAAACTAAAGATAGGTTCCCGTCGGTGTTGAGAAGGTACAAAAATGTTCGCACAAATCCTTCTCTATTGCCTCAACCGTACTCTCTTGTCTCAGACACCTACATACTTTGCTTGTCTTGAAGCTCCAGTTGTGCGGGGACCTTCGGACCGGGAAGTGTATTCGGGCAAGATGGTTGCCATCAACACTCGGGGCATTGCCGGTGCCGCGACGACGGTGAGTAGAATCCATGTTTTCTCTTTCCCCGCTCCCCCCCACTATTATCATAAAGAAAAGAAGAAAAGAAAAACACACCTAAAGACCTGAAACTACTCACACACCCCAATCAGATCCACCAGTACACGACGCACACCGTCCTGCCGAACCATCCTTGCGAAACCGGCATCTCATTCCACCTCGGCGTGCCCCGCCCGGATCTGCTCAATGTCATCGGCCACAAAAACATCATTCCCACGCCCGCCATCGCCCTGCACAAGGAGTGTGTCACGCGCACCCCGACCGCCACCGTCACCGCCTACGCCACGCCCGGCGGCAAGTGCGACGTAAATAACGACGGACAGATCAAGAAGGTCCTCAAGGGCGGCCACGATGGCTATGGGAACCCGATCCACACCATCATCAAGGATCTGTTCCCCCTCGATATTGGCGGGTTGGTGACGAATGTCGCGACCAGGTACGAGGGCCAGAAGACGCAGGTCGTGTGCGTGACGACGACGACGCCGCCGGGTGGAGGTGGGTATCAGGCCACGCCGACGAAGGAACAGCCGGCTGAGACGAGCGGGTATGGCGAGAAGTTGCCACAGCCGCCGGATTCGAAGACTACGGAGAAGCCTGGTGACGGTGGCTACTCGCAGCCTACTCAGTCGAGGCCAAACCCAAACCCTGAGACCACGGGGTCGCCTGGTGGTGGAAATTCTCAGCCTGCTCCCGAGCCGAAACCCCAGCCCGAGACAACCAAGGCTCCTGAAATTGGCTACTCTAAACCTTCTCAGCCTAAGCCCCCGCCTCAAACCACTGAAGGCGCATATTCTGACCCTCCGCTGCCTAAGCCGGAGCCGGAGGCTTCGAGGACTCCTGGAGGTGAAGAATCTCACCCGGCTCCGCCAAAGATCTCCGAAACCCCATACTTGATCCCCGAGCCGTCAACCTCCACCTTCACCGCCTACAATTCCGACCTCGTTGAGCAGGTTGTTTCTTATTTCTCGCAGTACGGACAAGGTGGTCCCGTGGGCTCAAAGACTTACTACCACACCATCAGCCAGCACAAGCCCGCGCCCACGCCCGCCAAGCCCACGCACCCGGCTCCTGAGCCCTCAAGCAAGGAGTATCATCCCGCACCGGAGCCTCCTGCGACAACTGAAGCTTCTCACAGCAGTGACGAATCTCCCAAGCACACGACTACGGAGCGCACGACTACTGTATACCAAGTGCCCACATCCTCCACGCCGAAGCCGTCTAGCGAGGATTACCACCCAGCTCCGGAGCCTCAAACGTCCTCCAAGAAGGAGTCCTCCCCCTCCCAGGAGCCTCTCGCTTCCACTAAGGCTTCTCATGGCAGCCATGAGCCCTCTAAGCACACGACTACAGAGCACACTACTATCGTGCACCACTTGCCTACGCACGAGAGCCACCACGCCGGCAAGGAAACTCTTCATACTTCAAAGCCTACGACCAAGCAAGAAACGCGTTACGGCAAGCCTACTGGTTCTGGGAAGCCGGAGCACTCTGTTCCTAAGCCTCATCCGACTCATACCACACCGGAGCATGGCACTCATTCCGAGCACAAGGAACCTACCGCGCCTCACACCTCGGATCACGGACCAACCGCTCCCCACCCGACAGATGGTAAGCCGACGCACCCCGTCACCACCGAACCCACCGCCCACCCTCCTGATCCGACTCATGGTGGGTACAACCCCAGCTCGAAGGAAAGCAAGACCGAGGCTGCAAGTCCAAGTAGCTACGGTCAGCCTTCTTCACCCTCGCCCACTGGCGGGTCGTACGCGCAGCCACCCGCCAGCAAAGATCTCTGCCCTGGCCACAATGGTGAGCGCTTCAAGGACGACCTCACCGGCAAGACTTTCATCATCGAGTGCGGCACCGATCGTTACGGTGGCGATTTTGGGGGTGTTCACTGGCCAGGTGCTTTCGATTCCTGCATTGCCATCTGCGCGTCCACCCCGGGATGCGTCGACATCACTTGGAAGAATGGTGCTTGCTACTTGAAGAGCACGCTCGAGGATAAGGTCTACGACAAGGATGCTTGGAGCGCAAGACTGGCCGATGAGTCGAAGGAGACCAAGAGCGGCTATGATCAGCCATCGCCGCCGACGGGCTCCCCTCAGCCTCCGACAACCACGAAGGAGCCGTCCACGACGGGTAGTTACGGCGGCGTGCCACAACCACCGCCGCCGACGACGTACTCTGAGCCTGGTACTACTTCTTCTAAGCCTCAGCCTCCGATTGAGACTTATGAGCCGAAGCCGAAGCCCCCCACCGACACTTACAAGCAGGATCCTCCAGAGAATACTTCTAAGCATGACCCGCCGAAGGACACTTCTAAGCCGGATACTCCAAAGGACACTTCTAAGCCTGACCCCCCCAAGGATACGGACAAGCCTCAGCCACCTCCAGACATCAAGCCTCCGACGGATACTCACAAGCCTGAGCCCACTCCAACTGACTATGCCGAGCCCAGGCCAACGACCAGCAAGGACCGACCTCGGCCTCCGCACACATGGAAGCCCGGACCTTCTCCATCCCACAAGACGACGAAGCCTCACACCAAGACGACGTTCGTGATCTCGGCCAAGCCGACCAAGCAGCCGGAGCCGTCGCAGCCTTCGGGTGGATCCACGACGAAGCCGAAACCGTCCGAGCCCTCTGCCGGATACACGACGCCGGCGGGACCTTCGACGGAGCCATCCGGCACGCCGTCGACCAAGGCGTCGTCTCCTCCTCCTCCTCCTAGTAGTAGTAGTAGTAGTAGTGGTGGTGGTGATAGTGGATACACTGCGCCTCCCCCTCCTCCGCCTCAGAAGACGGGCGAGGTCTTCGACCCCCACAACCCGGGCGGCGACAAGTGCGACGGCAAGCTCAACCACGGCGGCAAGCTGTTCCGGCTGCGCACGCACGTGGTGTCGGGGGCGGGCAGCCCGGAGTTCGAGAACCTGTACGTGCAGGGGACGGATTACAGTGAGTTTTTTTTTTTTTTCCTCCTTCGCCCTATATCTTTCTTCAAGAAAGCACCGCCTACTGACGCATTTCACGAACTCCCCAATAGAAACATCCAACAACATCCCGCAGCTCACGTATGCGCGTGACACGGCGGGCAAGTTCTTCCTCGACGGCTCGACGTCGTCGGTCGCGCTGTGGCACGGCAAGTGCCAGTTCTCCGGGCTGACCATGTTCGGCGAGCGCGACGGCGACCCCTACTCGCCGGCCTTCCTCGGCAACAGCGTCGGCACGCATCGCATGCGTGCGGCGTGGGGCTCCGTCTCCTGGGACAACGATCGCTTCGATGGGTGGGTGGTGTGCCGGAGGAAGGGAGGGGAGAAGAGGTACGAGTTGAAGTGGCACAATGCTGAGAGCAACCAGGGCGTCGATACGTCGAAGTGCGCCAAGGTGGAGCTGTTGACGGAGAATCTGTAGGGAGAGGGTGTGCTTCTTTTGGTCTTCTTTTCCTTTCCCTTTTTTATTTTTACTTTTTTTACTTAGACTTTTTGGTGTCGTTGGTTGGACGTCCTCTTGCGGGGAGGACAAGTTAAACCCCCCCCCCCCCGGGCGGGTGGAGGAGAGAGGGAAATTGGAAGCGAGATGGAGAAAAAAAAAAGAAGAAAAACGGAGATGAAAGAAAAAAGCGGGCTGCAGAATGATAAGGCAGGACACGCTCATTGTTGCAAGCGATTGGTGGGGAGTTGGTTAATTTGCACATGTCTCCCGCTGGCAGGAACAGGATATATAGTGAACAATGCGAGATGTGGTTTCTGATCCGACGGGGCAGGGATCAACGTGGGTCTACGCACGAACAGCGCGGACAGCTCAGCATCACATGTATCGGACGACGTCTGCTGTAGATACCGGTGGACATGGGGACGATGACGGGGCGCGGCCGGGCCTTCTCGGTGGCTGCATGAGTGGGCGCGGGGCTGGGCATGATAATGCCTCAGCTGTAGCGGTCAAGTCCAGCTCGGCGGAATGCGCCGCGCGCAGCCCCGGATCGAGGTTAACTGCTGAAGACTGGTCGAGCGATGGGTGTAGCAGCGTTGAGGTGTGGGACCGTCGCTATAAGGTCTGTCACTTACCGGAAGAGGCTAGCGCGCCATCGAGGGAGCCGTGCGGACGGACAGCAGCACGGGCACAAGGCGGCGGCGGGGCGGGAGGAGTGGAAGGGCGAGCTGCTGGCGGGCGGGCGGGCGTGGCAGAGGGCAGAGGGCAGCGAGCAGAGAGCAGAGGCGCGCGCGCACGATTCCCTCGCTCCCGTCCCGCGCTCCTGCACATCAAACACATCATCGCCCGTCTTCTCTTCTTCTTCTGCATCCCCACCCGCGCCATCCTCGCATCCTTCCTATGTAACACAGATATATTCATTTCCCGCCGCCGTGCAGCTTCTCTCGTGTTGCCTGCAGCCGCGCCACCATCAACGGCCTATCACCAGCCCCGCTCCGCTCTGGACAATTCACCCCCCTGATCGGCCGCCGTGACGCCGCTGGTTCCATCATCAGGCCTCGACAAAAGCAAACACAAACGCTCGCCATTGTCGTCTCTGGGCCGGCTGCCGCACCTTTTTGGCTTGCATCATCCATCCTTGTTCCATTTTTGCTTAGCCCTTCGGATCCCCAGCGGCACGACATCCCGCTCTCCACCCCGCCAAGCCAGCGCGGCGTATTAAGTCGAAAGAAACGGCTGTTGTACAGACTACTGCCCGCTTGTAGTCGCGACAGGACAGCCTAACCCTGCCGAAATACTTCCCTGACTCGAATACTGCGGGATACCGATAAGGTCCGAAGCCTTATTTTGTTGCCCTACTGCAGCTCCATTTCTATAATTTACTATCCAACCTGCTACTCTCCCTGTACCATTTCATTTTCTTTCCTGTCAAGAACATCTCCTGTATCCGTTTCATTCGAATCATCTCTTCCTTTCATAACATCTTATCCTCTTGAGAATATAGACACATACACGCACACACACACTCTCTCTCTCCATTTGCCCTTCTTTTACCACGCAACCACCACCACAAAACCAGAAAACCAAGAAAAAAAAATGCCTCTCACAGCCGCACCGACGCCCACCATCCTCACCCTCCCCGCCACACCCGCTCCCCCCATCCCGGCCCCGACCTCGCCCACCACCTGCTCCTTCTTCGCCGACCGCTGGTCGCGCGCCGGCCCACGCAAGCGCTGGCTGATCTACTTCGTCACCGGCAACCCGGGCCTGATCGCCTACTACGACCTGTTCCTCTCGCACCTGCACTTCCTGCTCGGCGCCCACCCGACGCTGGCGCCGGGCAACGCGTTCGAGGTCTTCGGCCGGAGCCTGAGCGGGTTTGAGGGCAGGGGCGCCGGGGTCGAGGGGGGCGTGTGGCCGGCGGGCGTGCGGGCGGGGAAGCGGCAGGGCGGCGAGGCATCCGGCGAGGCGGAAATGGGGACGGCCAAGCCGCCGTTCGGACTGGTGGAGCAGATCGACGGCGTGGAGTGGGCGCTGTGGGACCATGTCAAGGGCATGGGCGAGGTGGATGAGCGCGGCGGCGCGCGGACGGGCAGCGGCGGCGGCGGCAGCGATGGGGGTGACGACGGCGACGAACCGCGCATCATCGTCATCGGCCACTCGGTCGGCGCGTACATGGCGCTCGAGGTCGTCAAGCGGTGGCGCGAGAGTCTGAAGCGGAAGAAGAGGGCGGCGGCGGTGGCCGTGCAGCAGCAGCAGAAACCCGTCGCCGCCAACGTCGGCGAGAAGAGGGCGGAGAGCGGCGACGTCGCTGCGTCGCCTTCCGCGTCGCCGGCGGACGCTGTGTTCGACGACGACAGGGACGGCGGCAGGATCGTCGGCGCCGTCTGCCTCTTCCCCACCGTCACGCACATCGCGAAGAGCAGCAGCGG
>JAJJID010000224.1:0-63762 GCA_022204955.1 Macrophomina pseudophaseolina
CTGCCTGCCAGTGGACCCTACCGAGCCAATCTTGTTTCGACCACGCTAATAGCCTTCCTGCTAGCCTTGCTGGGCTTTCTTTCTAGTGTTGCGTAGGTTAAATACTTCTAGCTGGTTACTAATACGCTTTAACTTAGTATAGTAGTTCTTAAAGGACTGGCTTGTACTTCTAAGGCCGATTATGCTTCGTTGCAGCTCTTGACTAAGCCCTACCTCTAGGTAGGCCTTAAGGATTTCGTGCGGCCAGTTGGTACCTCCTGCTTCTAGTACAAGCTTGCGGAATTTAGTAAAATACTCTATAATCGGCTTATTCGTTTAGCGTAGCTTATATAGCTTGCGCTGAGCCTTCTCTTATACATGGGGGTCGCCAAAAGATAGGCGTAGCTGATCTAGCAAACACTAAGTAGTTATACTACTCGTGTTGATGCTAGCCTGTACCTACGGCTGTAGCTAACGTGCTGCCTCGCCCCTAAGCCGGTTATGGAGCATAAAGAATTTCGTGGCTTTAGTACAACTAGTATAGTCCACTAGGAGCTTTGCCTGTGCTTAGGAGATCTAGGGTTCCAGCTCGTCCCTATTACCTGAAAATTCGGCAAGAGGGCTAAGGTTCTTAGTAGGGTAGTCTTGCTGACGTAAGGTTGCGTAATCTTGTTCTCGTATTAGTTAACTAGTGTTTCGGGGCTCGTCTCCCGATGACTTACTAGGAGTTGCGATACTAGTCGTATTACCTTCCTCTAGCTGATCCACCTTGCGTGCTAAGAAGGTGATTTGAGACATTATCTGTTGCAGTAACTGCATTATTCCCTAAGACTCATAAGGGTGCTGCCCCTAAGCCTGCTGCTCTTGCGCTTGTCCTTGAGTATCCATTTCGATAGTTCCAGTGATTCCAGTGATTCCGGTGATTCCAGTGGTTCCGGTGATTTCAATGAGACCGGTATACAACCGTCTTTGCCGTTTAGTGATTCCGTGAGACCGGTACGCGACCGTCTTTGACACTCGGTGTCCAGTGATTCCGTGTTTAATGAGTTCCTTGGGTATGAAGTTCTAGCTAATGTCAAGGCTCAACCTCAGGATAATCGCTGAAAGGTTTATTACGCTACGTACAAGAAGCTAGAACTTAAGAAAAGAAGAAGAAGAGAAGAGAGAAGATCAACTTAAATACATAAGGGAAGGAACGTCACGTGACTGCCGAGGATTCTTCTGAGGCTTCTCTATTACTGGGCTTCCAGACCATAACAACTACATGCGCTCCACGTGCTTATCACGTGCAACGCACAGGCCTCAGCTATAACCAGGCCACCGTAGCTGAATCCTCACCACCAAGGATTCGCACCTGAGAATACTACTCTTTAAAGGCTCCCTGCTTATAACCCGTTATTTGCTCACACTGGCTCAAGTCGTGAAAATGTATCGCAGTGCCGTTTTATTCCATCGCACTAGTAACGTAGGCGATGGTTAGGCGGCTCTAAGCACCATTGCCCAGCAAGTTCACCCTGGAATGATCCTCTCCTCCTTCTGCCTCGATGAAAGACACAGGAGTCGAGCGATATACCGTGCTAGCACACGTCTCGATCGGTCTGCCGCCATCCTGGTGGCGTCGCATAACAGAAATTTTACATTACAATATTATATTAAATTTATCGGATAATTTCTATCCCATGATGTTTGATGAGTGCCATCTACCCGCCTACACGTTTTAGAAGGTTATCGGCCTGCTTGCGCACGCTGCTTTGGATAAAGGCACAGACAGGCCCATAAATGTTTTCCCGCCCTTCCACCTTCCAGCCCTTCGTCATGCAGCTTAACTGCTTCAGCATGCTCTTGACTTTCTGAATTCCAATCGACGTGATCTTGCGCCGAAGGGCTTCCACATCTGGGCCCTCAATGGTTCGAAAGCCAAAATGGAATATCCGGTCGCAGGGCATGGAAACGGCTTTGAGGAATGTAGCCGTGACCTTGTACAGAAGGATGTGGGCGAGCACGATCAAGGACGGATCATGCTCATATTTGCATGCCAAGAAGTCCTTCATGATGGTGAGAGAGTCCCGATTCAGCCGCAGTTTGTAGCAGACCGACTCTTTCTCGCTGGAGTCTGAATGAGCTTCTTGGACAGCACACATGATAGCTACAAGGCAGATGCAAATACTGCCATCACCAGCATTTTCCGGATATCCTGGGAGGTCTCCATACCATGGCTCGTAGTTGAGAGCCATTGGCGTACATGTGAACTCTGTGTTTTTCCGGTCCACTGGAGTCGGAGCGTAGCCAGTTGGAGTTGCCAGGTTGATTGGCAGGGTCGACAGAGGTGATTGTGGTGACCATGCCTCGAATGATGGACCGATTTGGGTGCTACATGAAGAAGAGCTTGCATTTTCGCCTTGTAGGCTGGATGCATGGAAGACCGGCGGTCCGTCTGATAGCGGCGAGTTGGACGGAAGATTTTCGGGGGAGCGCATCTCCATGGAGTCCGGGAAATGCTTTTGCGTAGGGGTTGTTTTCTTTAGCTTCTTCTTCGAGGTGTTGGGGCGCCCTACAGGCTTTGAGTCACTGCGGACGCAAATGACGCCCCGCCGGTGACATCGACTGCAAGCGCCTGGTCCATAATAAGAGCATTTGAGCTTCAACTGATGGCAGCGGTCGCAGGCCGCACGCAGCCGCCCGCCAATGCTTCGTCTAGTCTCTGTCATGGCTTTTGTTATTTTCTTTCGCTTTGACGAGGGTGGTCGTTGTTGAGTATGCAGGCGACGTAGCTGCATGTTGAAGCACCTCTGCCTTGCACCTATGTACTGAGAAGATGCGGAATCGAAGAACTGAACAATAAAGAGTTCTAAGTTCTTCGGAACTGATCCTCCTTCCCAATATGGCTTCCATGAGTTGTCGGAGCTGATGCTCTGACTTACGTTTTAGGGAATGTGCACAGATCGCCCGGGGAATTCGAAAGGCCCGCATCGGCGCGTTCAGCTATATGTTTCAAGGAAAGCGAATAGAGAGAGATAGAATCATCGTGGAACTCAGTTGGGAGGACTATGCAGAGGGAGACCTGCTTCGGGCACTTTTTCTTTCGTCCGCTTACCTACGATCGGCTCTTTTTGCGCTTCTGACGGGAGAATAAGGCCCTCATCCACGCGCAGAACAAATTAATACGGCAAGTGCGCAGCGGGTAATTTTCCCGCTCAGTCTTGGGTATATTCCTTCAGCATACAAGCCGCGATTGGTATGAGCAGCGAGTGATCCGTATATTTTTCGGCCCCGCCGCAGGTTGTGCCCTTCACGACGAGGCATCTGTACTGCTCGCATTGCTACCACTATGGAGCCAATTATGTCCCCGACATTTCTCTTCTCAGCATCTGCATTTCTTCTTCTTCTAGTCCTCGTGGGCGCAGAGATCTTGAAGATTGGGTCTCGCCCGTCAAACCTCCCGCCCGGCCCCAAAACGAAACCTATATGGGGCAATCTGGGGCAGGTTAGTAGAGTCACGTATAAGCATGCATTGATGGAAACGCTAAACATGTAGTAGTTTAATATCCTCTTCCCACAGCACAAGTACACAGAATGGGCTAAACAGTTCGGACCGGTCTACACGGTAATGCAGGGTGACACACCGCACTTGGTGGTCAGCCGGGCAGATGAAGCACGTGAGATATTCGTGAAGCAGGGCGCCAATACTCAAGGCCGTGGCAGCCAGCGCTTCCAGGTAGAGGCGATGCGGGACGGATTCTTCCCGGGCCTGATGGAAGGCCCCAAATGGCGTGAGGCTCGCAAGATGTGGGCGTCGGTGCTTAGCCCAGGGCCGGCCAAGCAGTATATGTTCTACCAGGAGATGGAGGCACACGCGCTGCTGCACGACGTGGTCAAGAATCCGGCAGCCTGGCGCGAGCACATCGAGCGGTACGCCAATAGCATTGCCATGACCATGGTGAACGGGCAGCGCGTTAAGAACGCCGACGACGAGTGCATCAAAGACACTATCCAGGATCTGTTCGACATGTCCGAGATCGGTATGCGCGGCGCTGTCCTCGACCTATGGCCCGTCCTGTGGAAGCTTCCGAAGTTCATCTTCCCTGTCTTCAAGGAAGCCAGGCGCTGCGCTAAGAAGCATCGCGCATTTATCCTCAAATACTGGAACGGCGTCAAGGACAGCGTTGCCCAGGGAACTGCTATCCCGTCCTTCAACAAAGCCATCAACGACAAGCTGGTCCACGGCTATAAGAATGTGACGGAGCTTGAGGCTGCCGAGATCGGATACACGCTTTTGACCGGTACGACCGACACGACGTCTTGCAGCTTGATCAACTTTGTTGCCGCGATGTGCCTTAATCCGGAGCCCCAGCGTAAGGCACAAGAAGGTCAGCCAGACCCCGATGCTCTACTTGAATGATACAGCGGCCATGTGTGCTAACCCAAATGTTTGCATACAGAGATTGATCGCGTCGTCGGCCGTGAACGCCTGCCTGAGGAATCAGATGCTCCTAATCTGCCCTACACGAGGCAGCTGATACTTGAGTAAGTGACCTGCTGCTTACTTAGTCGTCGAATTCTCTACACGGGTACTTTCTGACTATGCGTGATGATTCAGAGCAGCTCGATGGATCACCACTGTGCCACTCGCCCTGCCCAAGTCTAGCAATGGTCCTGTCCGCTGGCGTGGCTATGACATTCCATCCGGCACCGGCCTCGTCCTCAACTCCTACGCCATCCACAGAGGTGCGTGTCAGCCTGTTTAAAGAGAAATAAGGGAACGATCCGGAAGGGCTAACCACACATCCTTTCCGTACCACACCAACAGACCCAGACCTCTTCCCATCCCCCGAAAGGTTTGAGCCGGAGCGTTGGGAGGGCCGGCTCGATGCGGCGTCGCCGTCAGCAGATGAGCAGATCCTGTTCACGTTCGGGACGGGGCGGCGCATCTGCCCGGGCCAGCACCTGGCCGAGCGCAGCCTCTTCATAGTCATCTCGCGCTGGCTCTGGGCCTTTGACACCCATCAGGCGAAAGATGAACGCGGCCGCAAGCTCCCCATCAACATCGACGATCTGCGACCTGGCTTCATTACCTGCGTCAACCCGTTCAAGGCCGATGTCCGTCCTCGGGATGAGGGGCGTGCGAAGTTTGTGCTGGAAAGTTGGCAGCGAGAAAGGGAGAGGTGGTTGGATGAGAATGAGCAGTGGAAGAGCACCCCAGAGGGTGTTGCGAATTTGTTGAAGAAGATCGGTGGTTGAGAGGTTGATGGGGCGAAATAGAGAGAAGAGGAAGACGGAAGCGAGTGGGCAGCAGCTGCAGGCAATTTTATTAGCTCACGTGTACTCTCTTCACATATTAGGCTTTATACACGCTTACAGCCCCTTCCATACGTCTTGCTGATGCAAGGTATTGGTGGCAACTATAAGATCAGAAGATGATGCCGTTGTCTCTGGGAGATATCAGGATTGCCGCAGATAGTATCGTCCACTCCGTTTTCCAACTATTCGTTTAGGAAATCAATAGCCGCTGGGTGTATGCCGAACGACATTACATGTGCAGAAACCCACCGAACTGATGAGTTTTACATTTGAATAATCTGACGGCTCATCTATGCCATGTGGCTAAGACCAGAGTATTTATAGAAAGTTTCGAGATGCGCCATAAAGCTATTAGAACAGCAAGACCATGCTTTGTTGTGGTTCATAAGAGGCTGGCAATATCGCTGAGCATGCATCCAATTTCTATAATATCTTAGTGTAGACAACTTATTCTATAGTTTGAAAGCATTTCCATAGACTATTGCAACTGATTGGGGATGTACAGCACTTTGCTTGAACTCCAAGTGTTTTCGTATTGAGAGAGGATTATGATTGATGGGTAACAATGATATGGCGGTGTTTGCTTTTTAATCCCTCCCAAGCCAAAGAAGGAAAAGCGAACGGTTTAACGTTAGTTAATACTTTGCGAAAGAGTTCTAGTATGTTATGAGCTCCGCTTATCTCTCTGATGCTGAAAATTACACGAGCTAATTAATTGAATTTCTGCTCTGATATGTCAGCGAATGCAAATAGATATAATGGCAATAATGACTAATGTTCTCTACGTGACATGCAGTGGCCATATCAATTCGGAATGAGGGAGGTATACCTATAAGCCTCAAGAAAGGATCTACTTAGCAGGTCCTTTCCTAGGATGCAGCTGTGTAGTCAGGATAGGGCTAGGCGACTACTGCATTTTAAGCACCATCATCTACTGTTGGGGCCATATAAAGCAGAGCCTGTGCACAAAATTTCATTCTGCATTCTAAGTATATCTGAACTATATATCTTACAGAAGCTGGAAACATCGTCTCAATCCGTGAGAACTAGACAGTTGAGAAATCTAACGTCTAAGCTTCAGGTCCTACGGGCTTCAAAAGTGACCACCAGTGTAGAAGGCTCGGCGATACGAGATCGAAGGAGAGCGACACTGACTTTTTGGCATATCAGTAGTGACGGACCCAGTCCAAACAACAATCAGAACTGCTACACCCACGGCTTTAGCGAATGAAGTTCAAGTACCTGTACCTCAAGCTGCAGCGGAAGCTGTCATAAATAGTCTCTCCCACTTCATCGTACAGGTCAGGAGAAGTGTAACGATACCAGCGACGATGCACAGAATATAAGTTCTGTCCATGGCCGTGACGATGGCATCGATCACCTTCTCCTGGCTCACTGAGTCTAAATCGGCCACAAAGGTAGAGCCAGTGCCGGAAATAGCGTCCACAATCTGGCTGTGTTCGGCATGCGGAAGGACCCATCCGATTCCTGTAGAGCAGAATTGTTAGTATCTCCATGTATATCGCAGAGATTCCATTTCACCCCCTCTTTCTTTTACAAGAATTTACATCACATGCTGTTGGAGGAAGAAACGGTGTACTTACTCTTAACGGCTTCATTCGTAAAAACACACTGAGCGAGGACGAGAGCAAAAGTAAGCCCATCAAGCTGTGCCGTGGTTGTGAATGCAACTGCAGCGGGCAGCTTTTCTTCGGGCACTTTTGCTTGGGCTACCGAATGACCCAGCTGCAAGTACATGCCCGCGCCAAGACCGAGGATGGCAGTGTAGCCATAGATGGCGCCAGCAGAGGTGTCGGGATCAACTGTGTACATGAGCGCCGACCCAATGATGCAGAGAATGCCGCCTAGGATGTAGAAAACGATGTAGTAGCCAAAAAAGGGGAGAACGAAGCCGCCTCCAACGCAGGCGAAGACGAGCAGGCAGACGAATGGCAGCAAGCGCACCGCCGAGTCGAGCGAGCCGTCCGATGAAGTGAACTGGAAATACAGGGGGACGATGTACGTAGGGACGGTGACTCCGACGCCGGTACAACATCCACAAATGAAGATGGACGTAAGGAAGGGCTTCCTCCAGGAGACGAGTTCGACCGGAAACAGACGGGTCTCTGGAGTGGTGAAGATGCAATATACCTGCTGTATGCAGAGAGCTATGAAGCCCACTCCGCCAAGGACCAATGCCACGATGATGCCTGGTGCGTTCCATGGATACGTGATGCCACCGAGGTTAAGACCCAGCACAGCAGCGACGAAGGTGCCCATCATCAGAAAGCTGCCGAGGAAGTCCAGCTGGCGGAGGCGCTCACCCACTGGTTTCCCTTTAGGCTGAGGAGACAAGGATGGAAGAAGAAAGAGATAAACCGGAGCGAAGGCGCCGCCGACGCAGAGATTGATGTAGAAGGACCACCGCCAGCCGGCAGAGCTGTCAGTGAAGGCGCCGCCTATGACAGGCCCAAGGACGGTGCCCAATCCCCAAGTAAGACCCATGCCGCTCACATACATAGGCCTTTCCTTCATGGTCGTGAGCCGTGGGAAGAAATTCATCGTGCCGACGTATTGACCAACACCGCCCACTCCGCAAATAACACGGCCTCCGATAAGCATGTTCATGCTGGTCGCGGCACCGCAAACGGCAGAGCCAGCCATGAAGATCGCAAAAGTCAGGATGTAAAGCCACTTGATGTTGAACTGGTTGTATATCTGCAGCCAGGTGAGGACCGTGGCGCTAGATGCCATGACGAAGGCGACTCCGGACCAGGCGAGTTTATCGATGCCATGGAGTGATTCAACAATTGCCGGCTGGATGTTGGCGACAATGGTGTTGTCAAGGGCGAATAGGAACGTCTGGCTGTAGATGGATAGAGTAACCAGGAGCCAAAGTACTCCATGAAGCGTTCGTGGAGGTTGCTCATCGTGATGAGGCCGTAGTTGGTTTTCGGGGTCGGATGACGTGGTAGGCGAAGGTGGTTGCGAGTTCGGTGGCTTCTCCATTTCGTCTCTCGATGACAACCGTCGTTGCTCGGTCATACTGCAACTGGCCGTTATGAATTATGATGGTTATCTGTGGTATTTGAACGTCGTGTGAGTATATTTATACCGGCACGGGGCGCATTGCTGACAAACTCTCTTTTCCTATTTAGGTCTTGCTGGAGAAACTACAACTAGGTTACGTTCCGCGCAAGATGAAATCATTTATCAGCGGCCAATAATTCGGACGAATGCGCGCGCGACACGGAGCCTCCTTTGTTTATGAATGTGCAAGTGGAGCAAAACGGTTGTAGAAAGTACCCGAGGTGGTTACCCGTTTCGGAAAAATACCCGAAGGGAAATCACCCATTGGGAAAAACCACACGAGCATCAGGTACGTCACGTACGTTTACACATAGACATCGTTTATGCTCCCAAAGTTCTGCTAAATGGCACTGTTGCACCCTCGCAGAGTTCAATAGCATACTCTCGACACCTCACAATGGACGCTTACACGACTCAGGCGCTCGAGCGCCTGCGCGATCTCCACGCACAGCGCGCCCCAATGCCACCACTTGTTGCAAAGCTCGCTACTCCTGCCGTTCTGATCCTTGGAATTATGAGTACGCTGCCTCCGCCAGGGCCTACTCGAGTCATGTTTGGATTGACAGCATTTACGATGCTGTGGGGATATGCATTGACGCATTGGGAAGCTGGCGCCTACTTCTTTCTCGACGCTATTTTGATCATTTCCATCACATTTCGATGGGCCCTGATGGTGCTGTTCGGCACGCCGGAAGAAGATTACCGTCAGGTACACGACACCGCGACTAAAATAACAGGTAGTGGCCCTCTTCACAAGCGTATCTTTCACAAGTTGAAATGGAGCGTTGAGCTTTGGGCATGTTGGCGCGGCATTGGGTGGAATTTCGAAGACAGGCATCAAAGAAAGGGTCCGGAGCAAAGCCAAACTAGAGTGTAAGTTCTTCTTTCCCCAGGTTCTGTCTTGCAAGGCTGACAATCTGCAGGAAATTCCTGATAACCAATCTATGCTGGATTGGCGCAAATACCCTTATTTCACAGTTGATTTTGAACCACGTCTTCTGCCGATTTTGGCCAGAGGCCGTTTCTGGAAAACCAGACTTGTGGTCTTTCCCCCAACTGAACAGACACGTCCTCGTTTTGTGCCAACTGATCAGGGACTGGCTCATGCTCGACACCGAATACCGGAAAGTGGCTCTCGTCTGCGTTGCACTTCAACTGTCAAGCCCGAGCCGCTGGCCACCTCTGTTTGGCAACCCTGCAGATCTTTACAACGTTCGAAACTTTTGGGGAAGGGTCTGGCATCAAACCTTCCGCAATGTAAGCCGCGCACATATTGTCCTCCCAGAGACCACGTGCTAAGATACGCTCAAGATCTTCACGAAATTCAGCGATATTGCTGCGGATATGCTCGGCGCCCGGAAAGGCACTCTGATTTACAAATACACCAAACTATACGTGGGTTTCATGGTGTCTGGTATCCAACACTACGCTCCTCCCTTGTTTATTCCGTCCAAGAAGCATGGGTGGGGGATGTTCTGGCAAATGCCTATCTACGCTGCACTGATCACAGTGGAGGACTTTATCAAATATTGTGGAAAACGAGCCGGCATCCGAGACAATGGTAGGTTCTGGATCCGCGCACAATTCTGTTGCCTTTCGCTGACGGCATGATTTAGTAATCGTCCGACTGGTCGGTTACACATGGACTGCCTACTGGATGACACTGCTCTATGGGCTGCCAGTTGCGTATGTGGCAGACATCGGCGGCTTCACTGGCGTATGTAGGTAGATCTGGCTTCAACTACGGGCGTGAAAGCGGAGGGATGAGCGCACGAGGCGGTTATAATTGCGTCTTGCAAGGATTTTCGGGTATTTACTATTAGGGTAGTACAAGGGCGACATCGAGTTTCGTGATCAGGGTCGAAATAGACACAAACGACAAGCTCGGAACATGCTGATCAAGTCATAGAGAACACTCGCTATTAGTAGATAGGACTCTCGTGGTCAACTTGTCAATTGATTCCATACTGAGTGTGATTCGAAGCCTTCTCTGCCTACTGCGACTGCCGTCGGCAGGCCCAAGTCACCAGACGAGACCCCTGTGCTCCTCAGAAAGACTTTCGGCGTGGCAGCGGGTGGGCTAAGGAAGGACTGCGGTGTAGCTGAAAGATAAGCCAATTAAACATCGTAGGATCGCTGCACAGGGAGGTTTGTGGCGGGGTTGCACTGAAATACCCATCACCGATTCTATAGTACCTCGAGGCTATTGGTTGACAGAGAATAGAGCGAGTAGTCCTGACAGGGACAGTATGACTGGTAGAGGAGGATCGGCTACGATTTCATATTTTCTGTCCTTTCTTTCGCGCGTCTAATTAAATTTATTCTTTAATAAAACTGCCATGCAGGTTTGTTTGTCTTATAGAAATTCTGGATGGGAAAAGACGACTCATGTTGTGTTGGACCTCGAACGAACTGAGCTTCTAAGGTGTCTTAGCGTAGACTAGCGTTCCTGTCGCTATGGCCTGTGGAGGTCGTGGGGTGTATAGGAGGACATGTCCGGGTAGTTAGTGGGGCGGGCTACCTTTGCGCTGACTACACCATTCATGGAATTTCTAGACCATAGGTCAAGTAGTTGCCGTTGAAGGGAAAAAGCGTATATAGGATGGCGAACGTCTCGTTAGACGACTCGTTAACGACTCGTTAACGACGTTTCTGCCGTCCATTACCGTTATTATCGAGCTGCCGTCTATTACTATTACTGTTCGACATGACGAGTCGTTAACGGCCGTTAACAATACACCTACCTATTATAAGCCTACCTCTTTAACTCCTCTGAGTAAGAACGCCGGGTAGGTTAGAAGCGCGCAACTAAGTATATCACGTGCTTAAAAGACTTACGTAGTATAGTAATATAGCTAAGAACTATATATATAATATAGTTCTCTATTAGATCTTTAACTGTTTAAAAGATTTAGCTAAGTAAGTAAAGCGTCTAGGTAGGATTATACAAGTATCACGTGATTACTATAGCTTATATAATCCTTAGATTAAAGATAAGAGCTACTATAAGAGTATAACTTAGTAAGTAGTTGTTATCCGTCGTCCGTTATCGTTAATGGTACTAATTTCGCCGTCCGTCCGTCCTTGTCACGCCTTAGGCGGCGTCCGTCACCGTCAGAGGGTCATGACGAGACGTGACGAGACGTGACGAGACGTCCGCCACCCTGAGCGCACAATACTTGCTGACCCGCTTACGACCCGCACATATCCCTCCTTGTATAGATGATCATCATCATCATCATTATTGACAAGGACTGATTTTTTTGTGTGAGATTCTGGAATTATCTATGCGGTGACTGTAAGATGACGCAGGCGGCGTGTTGCGCGGTTCCCAGGCACAGGCTTTATTGATTCTCCGCGGACGGCGGGGAAATTGACCCCGCCACAAGCTGATCGAACATCATCGAATCGCTGCACACGGGATCTGCAACGGGGCGCCGCACTAACGAATATGCCGATTTCCGATCGTATAGTAGAGTCAATCATGAAGTAGTGTTAGCTTGTGCTCTCACTTAGCGTTGGCGACAATAAGGCCATCGCGTAGAACCTCCTTGGCCTGCGACGATTTACTGAAAGCTCGTGTAGAGATATATACTAACAGAAACACGAGTGCAAACATGAATTCGCAAGCCCCAGCAAGAGCAGGAAAACGATAGCCAGTACTTGCCTAGACGGGAATTTTTCTCTCGAATGTTCTCTGAATATACAAACCTGGAGTCAGAATCCACGACACAGGTGATGTATGTATGTACGGCAGGGTAAGGTTGCCATTAGCTGCTCGAAAGGCCGAGCGAAGGATTCGGAGGATTCGAAGGATTGCGAGTAAGTTTTGTTGGATGGAGGCCCACAGTCGGCGATTCCAACATCGCACGTGAGCAGCTTACAGTGTGTAGACAGGGGCTATTAGATCGGTACTAGATATACAAGTAGATTATCCGGAATAACTTCTCAAACTGCGCGAAAAAGGAAAGAGGAAACGCTGATGAAGTACGTGTCCGGAGCAAGATGACAGGATACGATGCTTGATGTGATCTGGTGAGAATCGAGACTCCACGACGAGGAGCGAGACATGAAAGGCTTCTGTCTTTTGGTACTTTTGCTATACACGATTCGAAACATCTATAAGTTTTGCTTCAAAAAGGACCCCTCCAAGATTTCTGGATGCTGCTCCTTCATAAAGGCTATTCGTGTTCGCTTGAATAGGGTAGTAGATGGGGTACTGGTCGAAAATGTATATCCGAAGATACTCCTTTTTGAGATCTCGATTCCTGTCTTGTCTCGGCTTTCTGACGGGCTGCGTTAGCCAAGTCAAAAACGATGTAACGTCCCCGAAGCTGCCTAGATACGAGTGCCAGTGTTGGTGGCGTGCTTTGATGTTCAGATTGAATCATTGTATCGAGCATGTTGCAGACAAGATAACGCGCAGGGCCCTTGGCGCGTTAATAAGGAGAACAATGATCATAGAGCTTCAAGATGTACTATGACAAAAAAAACCTAAAACTTAAGCTTCTGATACTCGAATAGTTGGTGTAGTAGCGGCATCAAGTTTGGAAACGTCCGTGCCACAGACATCTGCTGCTCCTTCAGAGAGATCTTTTTCTTGAGCAGCTTCATGCAAACCATGGTCAGGACATACATACAGACACATGGTGCATGCAGCTTAGGGAAGCTTGGACCATGCGCAGGTTTCAGGATAACAGAGGGGGAGTGGGTATGTTCTCCGAGCTCTGATCGCGAGGCTGGGCCTGATAGACCCATAGGACAGGGATACACACCCTGCGGCGTCTCCGACGTAATCACCCGTCCCGCGGTTGGGTCCTGCATTTGTAGGATTGCCTAGCAATTCTGGCCCGGCCCTGTCCGCTCCCGAGCCAGGGTCTTCCTAGGCACATGCATATCGCAGGGGCTCGACTCGCAAGAACGGTCGCCGCCACGAGGCTGGGACGCGCGGCCAAGGCCCAGGGGTCGTGCAGATGCCGATGGAAACACAAGCAACGGCCGACCGGCTCGCCTCCACGGAGGTTACCCCTTGCGGCATCGACTCCTGAACCCCATTCTGCAAGCAAATAGTGCTGATATGCAGCCTCAAAGATAACATTGCCGCACCAACTCTTATTCACCACGTTCCACCGTCTCAACAACGCGCGCAAAAAGCATGGCTCCCGCTGCAGACTCCCCCTCTCCCTCAAACGATATTATTGAAAGACAATGGGAGCGCATGCGCAAGTCCTGCGATGCTTGTCAAGATGCAAAGGTCAAGTGCAGCCAGCAGAAACCATTCTGCCGCCGGTGTGAACGCCACTGCATACCGTGCGTCTACAGCCCACAGCGCCGCATTGGCCGCCCGCGCAAGAGGCCCGGCCCGCCTTCGCCCGGTCGCGTCGTTTTCTCAGCGGCGTCGGCCAACGGCCGGGACAAGACAGAGCACAGGGGAAGCAGAGAAGGCAGCGAAGGCCAGGGGATCCAAGTAGGAGCGGGAGCAGATCAGGACGGGGACGTCAACCTCCTTGACGCACCGGGCGCAGTCGACACCGACAACCGCTTCATCAACAGCGGCAGCGGCAGCGGCAGCAGCAGCAGCAGCAATACAAGCAATAGCAGCGGCGTTTTCAGGCCGGCCAGCAGCCCGAATTATGCTGTGGGAGGCGCTGCGTCTCCGTTCACCGTCGACTTGTTTGGCGACCTGTCGCTGTTCCCCACCCGCGACTACGACATCGCCCCTCTACCACCACCAACAACATCGTCATCCTCAGCATCGTCCTCCACACCGACAGCCAGCATCCTGCTCGGGCCCGCGGGAAGCATTGGCCTCGAGAGCATCAGCAACAGCGCCAGCGATCATGCTATCTCCAGCATCGCCCCTGCCGGGTGCACGGGCGACTGTTACGGCGCGGTGCTGCAACAGCTCCAGTACTTCCACAGCCGGCTGCCGGAGACGACGCGGCCGGGTATCGACACGATCCTGCTGGCGGAGCGCGACATGCGCAGCAACCAGGAGCGCGTCATGGCGTGCGCCGCGTGCGCGGCGAACCGGTCGGTGCTGCTGCTGCTGGCCGTCATCGCCGAGCGCATCGTCCAGATGCTCGATCAGATCTTCGAGACCAAGTCGCTACTCGACGCCGAGCGCGCCGCCTCTTCTGCCCGCTCGGCCCGCCGCGGCTGGCGTAACAACTCCGCGTCGTCTCCATTCAACGTCGGCGGACGCAGTCCATCTGCAGCATCATCATCGTCTTCCTCCTCGTCCTCCAGGGTCGACAGTCAGCAACAGCAACAGCAGCAGCAACAGCAGAGATCGGCCGACTACTATGCGTGTCCGCTGCCACTTCAGGTTGGAAGCGTCAAGGTGAACAGGGATAGTAAAGATCTCTGTCTGAAGCAGCTGCTGCAGCTGCGGCTGACCCGCCTGGCCGCGGTGCTACGTGATCTGCAGCAGGCGAGCACCGTGAGGCCAGGCGATATCCTGTACTTCTCTGGCGAGCTGCTTCTGTCGGATTCCCTGCAGCGTTTGGAGTTCCTTCGAGGGCAGGTGCAGGTTTGGGATTGATAGGAAGGAAAACAAAAAAATAAAGAGGCTTGAATCGAGGGATGGGCGTATGGACGTACTAATTGGTTAAAACGCGTCGAATGCTCACGTGCATTGCAATGGAGGAGTGCGGTAATTCCGATCAATTAAATGCATCCTTGTCTTTCCTTTAATTAGGCGCAAGGAGAGGGCGCTCCTGTGTCAATGGGACTTTGTACATACAGTAATGGTACTATCTCTTGAATGTCGACTGGTGGCAATTCCTAAAAGAGGTGACTCGGTTTTGAAGGGATGCCAGTGGGTATCAAGTTTAACCAATCCTCCCCTCCCGCAAAAGACTGTCACAAGGTCGCATCAAGACGTTTCTGCCTCGCTAGGTTCGCGCAGAAAGATTCGGCCGATTAATCGGAGCACAAGCGGCCGAGGAGAGATAAGACGCGGGAAAGAGCGCGGCCGATGGAAAGGTCGTGCTCGGCATTGAGGCTGGCGGTAGTCGGGAGGCCAGCCTTGGTCCGTAGGCGGCGCAGGAAAGCGCTTAGATCGGTCAGCAGGCGGCTGATGACCTGGCGAGCGAACAGGGCGGCCTCTTCGTCGTCGAAGTCATACTTGCCGAAGCGCATGGGGCTGCGGGTGCAGACAAGCGGCGGGTCGGAGGGGTCGGCAGAGCGGCCGGCGGTGGTGAAGATCTGGTCGAAGCCGTGCTTGGTGGCGGCATCGGGCACGAGGGCGTAAGCTACGCAAGCGGCATAGCACAGGTTGGCGATGGCGTCGGCCATCTGGACGGCAGCGTGAGCGGTTGCCGGCTCGCCAGAGCACTGGTCACAGGCCTCGATGCGGTCCCATAGCTCGTCGAGCAGGGCGCTGATGCCCAGGAGGGCTTCGAATGGCACGGCGCCCTTTGCGGGGATCTGGGCGGCCTTGAGGGTGATGTGGTGGAGGCAGTCGCAGCCGCCGCCATGGTCGCCGTAGGCTCCGGCGAGCATTGGATCGGGTGCGTGATGGTGCGGAGTGCTGTCAGATACTGGCGGATGGGGCGCCGCATCGTGCACTCGGGGCCAACTTTTATAGGCGTGGGCGAGGGTCGAGTCGTGCCGTAGGATGCCGCGTGGTGGCTTGTAGAGTCGAGTCGAGTCGAGTCGGGCGTACAGAGGATGGCGTTGTAGGATTTTTGTTCATGCCGGTTTGGGCCTAGGATTGGCCAGGGTCTGATACGCAGTACAAGGTAAATACGATCCTCCGGAGCGAGGGCGAGTCGTGGGAAAGTCGTGGCCTGGAAGCCAGATCATGACGGCCTGTGTACACAGTCACACAGTTATCTGTATTGTGCAAACGGCGCTAGGATACATGCGGAATAGCGCGCAGACAGCGGGTAGTACCTAGGCAGAGCACGGTTAGTCACAGCCGGCTGCTGCCACTGCTGCCACCGCTGCCACCACCACCCACCACCCACCACCACCGCTGCCATCAGCCGCATCGCCGGCTAATTTGCCCGCTGAGACCCAACACAGCACGGTACCTCATGCCCACCACATGATGCTGCCATTCACCCCGCCATGCACGCCTTGCGCACCAATCCTTCCAGCTCCCAGCATAGCGACCCGTGAATGAGCGTGCGGATGTTGCTCGTCTCCTCGTCCAGCCCGCAGCCGTGGTCTTGCAAGGCCAGGCGCTGCAGCAAGAGCTCCATCCTGTGAAGCTCCAAAAGCACCATCTGCCGCTTGACTGCGGGCTCGTCTGCGCTGCAAACAGAATAAGACCCGATGCGGACCTCTGCACGCTCGCCCGCTACACCACCCGGGCACCACTCCAATGCCGTCCCGTATCGCCCCAGCATGCGCTGCGCCACAAGCAAAGCAAGGCACCCGACCGGCGCTTCGTGCGCCCTCGCGCACCCCAGGACGCCGCTCAGCGCTGATACCGCCTCTCTGTTGCGCTGCAGGATCCCATCGAGACCGCACCATTCGTCCCAAGGTGGCTGCATCGTCCCGAGCACCTCTCTCAGAGCCGCCAGGCACAGACATGAGGTCTTGTCGTCGCACATTGTGCTGGGTGTTCCCGTCGTAAATGATTCATCTTGCGATGCGGGCGCCAGGTCGGCGCTGAAGAAGTCCGCCGCAGTCAGAGATCCAAAGTCCAGACCCGGTGTTATGGTGTTGTATGTTGGCCGGTCAAGAGCGGGATCTGCGCTGATCGTGTCGTCTGGCACATTTTTACATTTACCCTGTTCGGCAGCCCAGAGGTCGAGGTCTGGGTTCTCGACCAAGTGAAAGATCGGGCCTGTTGCCGCCTTTCCTCTCCCAGACTTGCGCTTTGGCCGCGGTTTGGACGTTCTCTTCGTGCGCTGGACGCAGCGTGTGCCTCGTGAGTGGCATCGAATGCAGGCCGATGAATCCTCGAATTCGCACTTGACTTTCATATGGTGGCATTGTTCGCATGAGAGCTGTCGGTCCCCTCGCGCCATGCTGGGTTTGGTCATACAGAGCCACTTCCCGCGACCGTGCCGCTAGCCTTTATACGCCAAATCACCACTCC
This sequence comes from Macrophomina pseudophaseolina, assembly GCA_022204955.1. NCBI lineage: Eukaryota > Fungi > Ascomycota > Dothideomycetes > Botryosphaeriales > Botryosphaeriaceae > Macrophomina > Macrophomina pseudophaseolina. The sequence goes on from JAJJID010000224.1 coordinate 17,423, forward strand.
TCTATGCAGAGGCTCATGACCGTCGGCCCGATCAACAGCAAAGACGAAGAAAAGAAAAAAAAAAAGACCCGAGAGCGTCAGCCTGGCCAATTAGTCGAGCAGCAACCCCCCTTCCAGTCGTCAGATCAGCCCACAAGTACATTTCCCGACTAAAGTAGAAGGGCCGAATCCATTGGTAGACCTATATTAACTGTCTGCTGAAGACCACAGACACGATGAGTTCGGTTCTAGAAACAATGTATAAATGGTATCAAAGGTATGTATAAATTGGTTGAGGCATCTATTCAATTTTATGTGTCAATGATACCGCTGGCTATTCGAGTGCCGATGAGTGAGCACTTTAGCTGCCTAATGGAGAAATGACTTAACGGGCGGGTTGATTCAAGGCCCAGCGTTAGAAGCCAATGGATCGATTCCCTCCTCCGCAAGTCCGCAGTACCTTGTCGAGCTAGAAGCTTGTCTTACACGCAATGTCATTGGACCAATCGCTCTCGTGCAAATCGCGCAGTGCACAGCTCTGCGACTCAGGCCTAGACTGCGACTCAGACTTGGACACTAAATGCGCGCAGCCAACGCAAAAGCCAGCACAGCCCCCGGTCCGATTGTCAATATCGCGGCTACAAGAAGGCTTGACAGGCGAAGTGCGCCCATGCCGCCTATGAGAGAGCCCGGATCTCCGCGGACGGGCCCAAGCAGCACGAAGGCGTAAGGTAGATACGCCGCCGCCATGACGACGACATCGTATTGAAGGAAGAGGTGGGCCGCATCGGTTATCGAGCCAGCCCGGATCGCATTGTCAGGCCAGAAAACCCGGCGGAGCAACCGGGCGCCCCCAGCCCGCAAGGCCCCCAGCACCGCGTAGAGGTGACCCAATGCCGCAGCTGTGCCCGCGATCAGCAGAGGCAGCGCCGGTTGCGTCAAAGACGACGAGGATGTCATCTTATCAAGCATGAAGAACAAGAGCACTAGCGCTGGCGGCGAGAAGCGGTAAAGTGCGATGGCGCGGTGAGCGCGAGATGGCGAGCATCGCACGAATGCGGGAAAGAGAAAGATCGCAGGCGCGGCTTGGCCCAGGGCCGCGACAATAGCGAGAGCGGGAGATGGCGGCGGGGGTGAGGGAAAGGCCCGGGCAGAATGGGCGTGCCTCAGCAGATACAGTGGATAGACAAAGGCGGCGCCGTAAGCCTGGTTGAAAATGCCCCAGAATGCGGGCTCACTGCGCGAGAGTCAGCCACCGGCGAGCTAGAAGCAGGGGTGAAGGGAGGGTGCTCACATCAAGGCGTATGGTGAGGTGTGTGCGCATGAGAGCGCCAGCATGCACAGAGCGGTAGCCTGCATGCCCGAATGGACCTGCACGAGCAGCAGACGACGGGCCGGATCTCGCCGGTCGAACAGCAAGCCGTGGTAGAAGATGACAGCGGGCTCGAGCCGACGGTCTAGCCAAGCGATGCCCGTGTACCGGCGGAGCATGGGCGTGCCGTCTGGCAGGGTCCCGCTACTGCGCGTGCGGGCTACGGATGCCCCAGCGCCGTGCTTGAAAGGCAATTTCCATAGGCAGTGGTAGCCAAGACGGGCAAGAGCGGCATTGTAACAGGCCAAGAGGAGCGTCGTGACAGCCATCTTCGCCATGGCCAGCCTGATGTTGCCAGCCAGCCAGCAGCCGGTGCTATTTACGTTGACGGTCGAAAGTACCCGATGAGAGACCCCCGAAAGAACCCGGGCACGGGTATTTCATTGCCTTTCGCGGTCTATCTTGCCCGGCCTGTTTCAACGTCGTACAGGAAGCTCTCTACCAGCCGCTACGAGCGCACTCAGGCCCCTATATTCTCCCGCAATGCGCGTCCTCTGTCTACACGGGTCCGGCACCAACAGCCGCATCCTGCGCGCTCAAATAGGTGAGTATAGAGCCCAGCCTTTACGTCTGTTCTTTCACCGTTGAATCTCGACTTGACGAGGTTTCATCGACGTAGAGCCGTTCCGTAGGCTACTCCCGGCGCACTACGAATTCTTCTACATGGAAGGCGAGTACGAGTGCGGGCCGGCCGAAGGCGTGGCTGATGTCTTCCCCGGCCCATACCTCTGCTATTATCCTATGCCGCCAACTCGTGAAAGCCTACGACGCGCGCATGACCGGGTTCTCGAGACCGTCGAGAGAGATGGACCGTTCGATATCGTGTTAGGATTCAGTCAGGTAAGTAGCGCTCCATTGAGAACGAATGTACGGCAGTCGTCGGGGAATTTCTGCGTAGCGCAGCGCATCAAGACCGCCATTCGGCTCGGCCCGCCACGGAGCCGCGGACCGAACCGAAGCCTGCGCCTGGACAGAAGCCAAGTGGGACGGGAAAGCTCGGGGGAAAAGCGGACGGGAAAAGGGAGTGTATAATCCAGCCCAGGCCCGTGCGGGGGAGCCAGCAACCGGACAGAGAGATGTTGCATCGAGCCCTCGCTGACCTATTCTAGGGTGCTGCCCTTGCTGCATCCGTATTGCTGCACGATGCCGCTTCGACCACGCTGGGCAAAAGCCAGCCCAGGGATGACTCTGAAGAACCACTTTTCCGCGCTGCTGTATTCCTGTGCGCGAGCATGCCCTTCTCGCTCAGCCTGCGTGCCGGTCGCAATTGTGCCACCGACTTCGACCTGACGGCCGCCGCGACTGACATCGTGAAGGCGCCGTCGCCCCTCGAGTCTTCGTCTTCCGACGACGACGATGACGACGGAATAAGCGCGTCTGGCCGCGACGATCTCAGCTCCGACAGCGGCTACGAAGATGACGAGAAGGAGGAAGAGAAGAAGAAAAGGAGGACCGGATCCGCCTTGCCTCGTCGCTTCGATCCCGCCGCCCACGACGCCCGCCGCATCGCTATACCGACCGCTCACATTATCGGTAAGGCCGACCGCTGGGCGGCCCAGGGACAAGGTCTGGCCGAGCTGTGCGGCGGCGAAAGCGCCAGAGTTCTTACTCTCGTGCACAGATGGGGTCATGTCGTCCCTCGCGATCAAGCCACGAGCGCCGCTATTGCTGGATTGGTCGAGAGCGTAGTTGCTGCTGCAAGATGATGCGAGGTAATGCGTACAGCGCCATCGGGTGTTGGTGTTTCGATTAGATGCTCTGTGGCTTTTCTTTGCTTCTCCACGCACTTCTGCTACGTTCATCAACTCTGTAGGTATGTCTGCGCGATGAAGAATAGTTGCTGCTGCTTCTATAGACCGACACATCCTTTTGCACTAAAAAAAAAAAGGAATAAGCCAGGGAATAGACTACTGCTGCGTTAGTTTTTTTTTTCTGCTTTAGATCTGCCGTCTTTCAAGGAAAATCAACTTTTTTCCTAATGTCTCGAACTACGTATGTACTATGGACGTATTGTAAAGATCGGATGAGGATATCTTGCTACTTATGATTGGACTAAATATACAGAAAACCAAAGAAAAAAGAATGTACTCCTCACTTTATGCATATTCAAATTCGTGGATATAGCTTAAGGAATAAGCGTTGCCACTTGTATCACTGTAGAATATGACATTGTATCCTACATATCGTCTTATGAAGATAGAAGAACACATGGGAAAGCAGGGAAGAGTATCCAATGAAACGGCTCAACCCCTTCTAAATGGTTGTGCTTAATATGAGAAGGTAGGACTAGTGGTCTATTGTTCAAGACATGGCATGCACCACTCATATCATGTCCACTCATGAGTTCGATAATCCGTTGGCCTCCGCCACTTCCCCCACTGCCAATGATCGCCGGGGCTCCGGCCATGACGTCCTCCTCACAGCCCTGGCGTAGAAGTTCATCGGACGGATGACGATGAACTCTGGGTCGTACTCTATGGCCTGTTCCGATGCGTCGAAGAACTCATAACGATACACCAGCTCGGCGAGCGCGACTTTCACCTCCTGCAGGGCGACGTTGAAGCCGATGCAACCCCTGGCGCCGGTCGCAAACGGGATGAACGAGGCGCGGTGCCGTTCATTCCTCTTGCCGTCGTCGCGCAACCAGCGGTCAGGATCGAAGACGTCCCGGTTGGCCCAGTGATCGCGGTGGCGGTGGATGTGCGGCAGGCTGGGGATGACAATGGCGCCGCGGGGCACGGCCCAGCCGCCCGGCAGCACAACGTCGGCGCGGGCGTTGCGGGCGGGCTGGAAAGACGGGCCATGTACGCGCTGCGTCTCCTTGACGAAGGCGTCCAGGAAGCGTAGGCTGTGGATTTCGTCGTACGTCCACGTCTTGTTGTGCTCCGCGCCCGCGTCGACCAGTTCCTGCAAGAGGCGGCGTTGGTGAGCGCCCCCCGCATGCGTCGCCAGCGCGTAGATCAGCCAGGCCAGGAGGGACGAGCTGGTCACAAAGCCTGCGCCTACGAGCGCGAGCGTGTTGGAGAGGACGTAGGACCTGCGCAGCTTGGTGTCCCGCTCGTCCGTCGCCCGTGTCAGGTAGTCGACGATGCAGGTAGCGTGCAGGGCCGCGTCGTGGATGGGGAGATCGGTCGAACCGCCCAGCTTGCAGGCTTGGATCGCTTCTTCGATGATGCCGTACAGCTCGCTACGAGTTTGCTTGAGGAGAACGGGGTCGCCTGGTGTTTCGGGCTGTCAGTATGGTGGTTGTGCAAACGCAAACAAAGAGGGATTAACCGCAACCCTTACCGAACGGGATGTACGAATACCAAGCGCCTTTAGTTTGGACTCGGCGGTTCAGCGTTAGGTATTGGTTGAGCAACACTATCACTCTGTGTAGGGGTGCCTCTGGGGAGTCGAAATGGTGCAGATCGATGCCCAGGACAAGTTGACAGATGATCTGCGACGCCAGTTTGGCAGTGAACCTGTACACGTTGAAAGCCTCTCCACGGGTATCAACCTCGTCCAACACGTTGAAAGACTTGTCTACGGCCTTCTGCAGAAGCGGGGTATAGTGTCTCACCGCTTTTGGTGACATGCTCGGAGGGATGAATTTATGCGCCTCCTTCCACGCGGGATGGTCGGTATCGCAAAGAAACAGTGCTGTCTCGTCTCTAATTCCATAAATAGGATGGCTGGGATCGGAAGGAGCCTTTGTAAAGTAATCTCCTTCCTTAAGCACTACCGCTGCGATCTCGGGATCATTTGTTAGGTAGGTAATCCTCCCCATGTTGTTCGTTTTGATAACGCTTCCATACTTTGCGAACAGCCGCTCGTGATTCCCAACATGGTCAGGATAGAGTTCAAAGTGGTTTCCAAAGAAAGGAAGCCCCTCAGGGGCCTGAGGCTCTCTGATGCTATGTCCATCGACAGTGATACCGATGGGATCACTCCTAAAGACGTCTTCGACTGATTGAAGTTCCGCATCCTGGTGGTGGAATGTGATGTCTTCGTCGCATTTGTATCAGCAGCTAAAGCCCTTTCATTTGAACGGGGAGGCAGACACGTACGTTTGGGGGACAATATATTATATGCTCCTGCGACGCTGGCTTGCAACTCACTCAGACTCTTCGGAGAACCAATGTCAAACCGCTTGGCAGAACGCTCACCAAGCCCCATTAAGTAGAACTGCTTGACCGCCATTGTTGTAGGATATGCTTCGTGAGTAATCTACTTGAGCGAACGTTTCAGGACTCAGATGATATTTTAGAGAGGGGAGCTTTTCCAATGAAGGATGCGGCGACGCCGCGGCTCGGGCCATTTCGGTAGGGAGTTGAGACGAGTAACGACCCGAGCCTTCGGTATATTTTATGTTTAAGAGAATCGCTTAAACAACAATCAGCGTGAACCCGAGCAAATTACACGCGCATCAAATTTTGCATCGACAAGGCCGCCTGGTCCAGTATGGACAGTCTGAAGGAGTACTCATTGGTAGAAGTCTCCTCGCACAATACCAAGGATGATCTATGGATCGCAATCGACGGGAAAGGTTGGTAGCACACCCGAGATGGACCAGGAATTTTGCTAAAAAGAACTAGTATACAACGTGACTGGCTACCTGAATGAGCACCCCGGTGGCGAGGAGATACTTCAGGGTGTGGCAGGAAAGGACGCCACCGCAGCGTTCGAGGACGCGGCGCACTCTGACGATGCATTCGAGACAATGGAAAAATTGCTGGTCGGAAAACTGCCACCTCATGTAAGTTTGTTCAGACGGTTGACCTGATGCGGGCACTGAACATTCCCAGGAGCAACCGAGGCGCCCTGCTCAAACTCAATCTTTGAGGCTTGTTCCACAGCCACAGCCAGCTGGCAAGAGGCGGAGTGAGATGATTGCAAAGTTGCCAGTGTGTTGTGCAGCTGGCGTTGGAATCTACCTCGCTAAGACCATGCTACCGTTGTCGATGAGATCCCTCGTTCCGAAAATCGCTCAGAAGTTGTCTGAGAGACCGAATAGCCCCAGCTTAATGGACTTTTGGGGCGGAGCACTCACTACGGCCTCGCTGAACGTTCTTTGCCTGTGCTTCATGGCATCCCGCTTTTTCGAGAAACATAAACCAATAGAAAGCTATCCAGCCTATATCAGACCAGCCAGACCACTTCCTTGCCCCGGTGCAAACGGAAAAAGGAAACAGGTCCTCGACCCTGGAAGGTACCAGAGCTTTACGCTCATAGAGAAGCAACAGGTGGCGCGCAGCGTCTATCGTTTTATCCTCCGCCTCCCCGAGGAGGGAGTACCTCTCGGCCTGCCCCTGGGACAACACATTAGGGTTGTGGCTCGGATTGACGGCCAAAGGGTGCAGAGGAGCTATACACCGACATCTGCGCTCGACTGTGGTAGCACTCTAGAGCTGACAGTGAAGGTGTATCCGCAAGGGAAGATGAGCAACTACCTGCTCAATCTGCCCCTCAACTCGGAAGTCCCTGTATCTGGTCCGTTCGGCAGTTTTCGGGACTATCACCCAGGAAAATGGGAACAGATTGGCTGCATCGCCGGTGGAAGCGGCATCACGCCAATCTACCAGCTTGTCCGCGCGATATGCGAAAATCCGATCGATTCGACCAAGGTGTATCTGTTGTACGGAAACGAGACACACGAGGACATTCTGCTAAGAGGTGAGCTCGATGAGCTCTCCCGGCGGTATCCGACGAAGCTATTGGCGCACCATATATTGGCGCACCCTCCACCGGGCTGGGAGGGACAGTCTGGATGGATTAATATACAGATGATGCAAAAGCTGTTGCCGCAGCCTGGTGACAAGACTGGCTATCTCATATGTGGTCCACAAGGAATGGTCAAAGCCATGAAGCAAAATTTGGAGGTGATGGGTGGCAGAGACATGGTCTCTGATACGTCTAGAGTGTTTGTATTCTAGAAATTTCCACGATTTCAGGAAGACATTGAAGTCAAAATTTGGACGCAGATTAACCTGTACCACAGTTCTGTGAGAGATGCATGATTAAGAAAGTTCCGATCCTTCGCAACGTGATGGAAGCACACTACTTACAGAGTTGAAGTAGTCGTTGGACCGCGGATGTTCAGCCATGTTCGCAGCGTTTACAACTGGACGGCCGATCTGTTATTTAGTGCATCGCAGACTCTCCCCCACCGTCGACTTGTAGTCTATGAGCCGCAGTCTCCCATTTACATATTTTGCTACAAATTGTGTCTCATGCACCGAGAGTACACAAGGGCCGGGCGGATGTTATTGGTAGGAACCATGAATGCATAGAGTTGATCTACAGAGGGGACTCCAGAGGTGAGTCATCATGCTGGAGCGTGGGGGCGGAAACGCGTGAATTGCATGGAATGTAGCTGTTGGCAGTGGCGGCGCTGTGGCAAGCGTAATACCAACGGAATGTTCTTGGGGCAACGGGAGCTTCCGGGTACATCTCGACGGGGCCCGCTTTGAAAGTACCCGACAATTACCCGATCCCCTACGGACTTGGGACTAAAGCAACCGGCGCGTTTGGTATTTGGACATGCGCAAGAACGAGCTGCATCGACTAAGCGGAACAGAGAGGCCGGAATCCGGAGGGCTTCTACCTGACCATGAGGATCCTGTGCTTGCATGGATACGGCACGTCTGGTGCCATTCTGGAGAGCCAGCTGAGCGCTTTCATGGAGAAGGCAGACCCCAATTACGAATTTGTTTTCCTAGACGGAGAATTTGAATGCCAGAAAGCTCAAGGTTCGTAGTGCCCGGCGTTGCTGTGATTGCGCGCGGGTGGCTGACAGACAAAAGGAGTGGGCAACTTCGTCAAAGGCCCTTTCCTGTGCTACAACGCCAGCTTCTCGCCGGACGACGTGCGTCGGTCGTGCGAGCTGGTCAGCGAGTTCATTGAGGCCGAGGGGCCCTTCGACGGGCTGCTTGGCTTCAGCCAGGGCGGTTCGCTGGTGCTCTCATACCTCATCCAGCACGCGAGGGACAAGCCCGGGGAAGCACCACCGGTGAGGTTCGCGATCCTGCTGTCGACAGTGGTGGCCTTTTCGCCGGACGAGACGTTTGCAAACGACGTACTGGAAGGCCTCACGGATGCAGAAGTAGAGCTGCTATCGAAATATCCACGAGCGGACCTGTCTGCGCTGAGCGAGCGGACGCGGGCGTTGTGCGAGACGACGGCGAAAGCATTCGAATCAGCCAAGTCGGGGGGCTTCATCGACAAGGCAACTAACAGCGGGGACTTTGCAAAGCGAAGCCACCCGTCGCAGCCGCGCGTATTCCACCCGGCGCTGCTGGAACCAGAGGCACGGGTGCGGATCCCAACGGTGCACGTGACAGGCAAGAAGGACGATCCGGCAATGGTGGAGCTGTCGGTGCTGATGCGCGGGGTGTGCGAGCCGCGGCTGGTGAAAGCGCTGGTGCACTCGGGAGGGCATGATGTGCCGCGCCGGCCTGAGGACGTGAAGGCGGTCTGGGCGGCGGTGGATTGGGCGGTGCGGCAGAGCCAGCAGCAGGTGTGGTGAGCAGTCCTGTAGCTACGGCTGCTGCCATATGGTTGAGCTCACCATGACGCAGGCGGTCGTTGCTGTAGAGAATTGAAGACAGCGATTGGACGGCAGAGGCGCGACGACAGAGGCAGGATAGTAGAGGCCCCAGGGGACGTCCGCTGAGAAGGGTTGGTTTCGATGTACTTAGCTTGGCTGAATTTTACGCGTCCTCGGTTTCCTATCCGTCTTGCCTAGATCTAGAAGTAGCAGTAGCATGTGCGTGAGCGCCAACGCGATTAAGGGAGCGTGTGTCGTGAGTGATGTGCAGTGAGAGGGCGTAGAGAAGCGTTGGAACGGCGGTGCCGTGGCTCATGCTCCGTTCGATTCGTTCAGCTTCTCTAGCACGGGCTTACTAAGCACAGATGCCACAGTACACTACGCAAAGCTTATCGGGGCTTCTTTCCTCGACTGCAAAGCACCACGTGTCAACCCGCTGCAGCCGACGGCAGCGCAACAGCAAACTGCAATCTAGCCCCAGTTTGTATGCGGCAGAGATTCTGTCGCGGCGTCATTGCTAGAAACGATGTTTACAGCAATGTCTGGACGGCCTGCTACGGCTCCATGAATCGAAATCTGCTCGTTGCGATTCGGACTAGCGGGGTCGAAAACAATCGCCCGCGCTCAACAACAGCGTTCAATCGTACCGGCTATGCTCTCCCCAACAGCATGCCTAAGTCCGAAGCCAACACTACCGTGGACATGGCCGGTGCCCGCAGGCAGCCGTATCGGCAATGCTCAGCTCGGGCCTTCCATGTCCCTGGCGAAATGTTGTCCGGGTCCGTGCAAATTTCCCAGATAGTACTATCCGGGCATTTTCTTTCATGGGAGACTCGGGTGCTTGTCCCACCCCAACACCCGATGATACAACTCGATATCATATATCCTCTCTCCATCCCTTCCGCCGCTATCCTGGTTTGCTCGCCATCCGTAGTCTAATACTTCGCTCGATACCGCCGCAATGAGTCCTGGTCAAGTCTCCAACTATGGCGACAAGGTTGAGCCCATCGCCATCGTCGGCATGGCAGCTCGTTTTCCCGGGGATGCTTCCTCCGTCGAGACTTTCTGGGATATGATCGTCCAGGGCCGTACTGGTCACTCCAAGGTGCCCTCGGACCGCTTCGACGCGGAAGCCTGGTATCACCCCAACCACGAAAGACGAGGCGCTGTATGCTTCTGCTATCCACGCGTATCTCCTGTTTCGCTTTAGCTAACTGTTCTCAGATCCAACCGCGCAGCGGATTCTTCATCGACGAAGACCCGGCAACCTTCGATGCTCCCTTTTTCTCCATTACCGCAAAGGAAGCCGCTGGCATGGACCCCATGCAGCGGAAGCTGCTTGAGGTTGCATACGAGGCTTTCGAAAATGGTAAGCTCTGCCTGCTTAATCATAGTGTCTGCAATTGCTGAGCCTTCCCGCTCCCGAACAGCCGGCATTCCCATGGAGAGCCTGCCACGCTCCCAGACCGGAGTCTACACGGGAGTCATGACCTACGACTATGAGCTGATGACCGCTGGTGACCCTATGCATCTGCCGCAGAATCCGGCGTCGGGCACAAGCAGAGCCATGCTGTCGAACCGCATTTCTTGGTTCTTCGACCTGCGGGGCCCAAGCTTCTCCCTCGATACCGCCTGCTCCTCGAGCCTCTACGCCCTACATCTGGCCTGCCAATCACTAAGGCTGGGCGAGACCACCCAGGTAAGTTCCTTCGGCTGGAACGCGCAGATTGACTCTCCATTGACGACGCACCGCAGGCGCTGGTTACTGGCACTAACATGATTCTCGCGCCGAACTTCATCTCACAGCTGTCGTCTATGCACATGCTCAGCCCAGACGGCATCAGCCACTCGTTCGACGCAAGGGCCAACGGATATGCTCGCGGTGAGGCTGTTGCTGGCATCGTTGTCAAGACACTGCGCAAAGCTCTCGAGGATGGTGATACGATCCGCGCAGTCATCCGCGGCACGGGTGCAAACCAAGATGGCAAGACGCCTGGCATCACGATGCCCAGCGGCGAGGCTCAAGCGGCGCTCATCCGGTCAACATACGAGGCCGCCGGCTTGGACATGCAGGACACGTGCTACTTTGAAGCACACGGAACGGGCACTTCGCTGGGAGTAAGTCTTCAACGACACCCGGAAGCCCTTAGTTGAGAGCACTAACAATTGCAGGATCCCATCGAGCTCGGTGCAATTGGGGCGAGCTTCGGTGCTGATCGGAGTCCAGACCGGCCACTTATTGTGGGCAGTGTCAAGACGAACGTGGGCCACACCGAAGGCACGGCAGGCCTCGCCGGCGTCATCAAAGCAGTGCTGGCGCTTGAACGAGGCATCATTCCTCCCGTAGCAGGATTTGAGCGGCTCAACCCTAAGCTGCGGCTGGAGGAATGGAAGCTGAAGCTGCCACTGGAGCCAACGCCCTGGCCGACATCTGGACTGCGCCGGGCTAGTGTCAACTCGTTCGGGTTCGGAGGCGCAAATGCCCATGTGATCCTGGACGACGCACGCCACTACCTGAAGAGCCGTGGTCTGGCAGGAAACCACCGGACGATTGTGGAGGACGGCGAGTCGTCGGATTCTGCTCTCAGCGTGTCTGACAAGAGCTCGGATGACGGTCTGGTCGAGACTAAGCTGTTCGTCTTCTCTGCCTTTGACCGGGAAGGCGTGCAGCGCCTGGGCGCAAGTTACGCAAACTTCCTGGGCCAAAAGGAACAAGCTGCCACCATCTTCCCCGACGATCTCGCCTACACGCTTGCCGCACGGCGGACGCAGTTCGACTTCCGCAGCTTCGCCGTAGCATCCTCGCTAGAGGCGTTGCGGGAGCGGATGCAGGCCCTCCCCAAGCTGAATAGGGCCGGCCGCAACAACAATCCCATCTTCGTCTTTACCGGCCAGGGTGCACAGTGGCCGGCCATGGGCTGCGAGCTGCTAGCGAACACCGTCTTCCGGCAGAGCATCGAGCGTAGCCAGAGCACGCTCGACAAGCTCGGAGCCGGCTGGCGTGTGGCTGATTTGCTATGTGACCCAACCGACAAGCGCATCGACTTGCCCACCTTCTCGCAGCCAGTGTGCACGATCCTGCAGCTTGCCCTGGTGGACCTGCTGCGGTCCTGGGGCGTGCGGCCACGAGCCACTGTCGGCCACTCCAGCGGCGAGGTGGCGGCTGCTTACGGCGCCGAACTCATCAGGCACGAAGATGCGGTGAAGATCGGCTTCTGGCGGGGTTTCTATAGCGAAGAGGTCAAGAGGCGCGTGGGTGAAGGCCGCGGTGCCATGATGGCTGCCGGCGTGTCCGAGGACGAGGCCCAGAAGTTCCTGGGAAGGCTGCCGCCGGGAAGCATGGCGGTTGTGGCTTGCGTCAACAGCCCGTCGAGTGTGACGCTTTCGGGCGATGTCGAGGCAATCGATCAGCTAGAGACGATGTTGCAGCAAGAGGGTCGCTTCGCCCGAAAGCTCCGCGTCCAGGTGGCCTACCACTCGCCGCACATGCGCACTGTTGCCGACGACTTTGTTGCCGCTGTGGGCGAGGTGGCCACGCAGCAGTCAGACATTGTCATGTTCAGCTCCGTCACGGAGGAGCGCATCGACGACCCGACAGTGCTGGGCGCACACTACTGGATGCGCAATCTCATTTCTGCGGTGCGTTTCTCGGGCGCCCTCACTAACATGCTCGACCATGCTCCTCAGTCCTCCGGTCGTCCCTCTCGTCGCCGCACACGCGTGCCGTGGAGCGCCCTGGTCGAGGTTGGCCCTCATGAGGCGCTGAAAGGCCCCTGCCGTCAGATACTGGCTGCCTGGGACGCCCAGGCTCCGGAGCGCATCCCCTACGCCTCCATCCTCACACGCGGAAAGCATGCTGGCGAAACCGCAAAGGCCGCCGCGGGCTTGCTCTGGGCTGTCGGACACCCCGTCGACTTGCTCCGCGTCAACAAAGACGATGAGCAGCACCGCAATCTCGCAGTGCTGCCCTCGCTGCCGCCCTATCCCTGGAACCATTCCAAAGGCTTTTGGCACGAGCCCCCGGCCTCTGTATCTGCTCGTCTGCGCACCGTCCCACGCACCGATTTGCTCGGCGTGCCTGTCCCCAATCAGAACCCTATGGAGCCGTGCTGGCGCAACTTCTTGCGCGCCTCAGAGTGCCCGTGGCAGGAGGATCACGTCATCACCGGCACAGTGCTGTATCCAGCTGCTGGCATGCTCATCATGGCTATCGAAGCCGCCAAGCAACTGGCGGTCCCAGCCCGGGCGCTGCATGGTATCGAATTCCGCGACGTCCGCTTCGACAAAGGCCTCGTTATCCCAGCAGGTGACCAAGGGATTGAGACCTTCCTCAGCGTGCGTCCTCATCCCGTCCTGCCTGACGTCTTCCATTACACCGTCTTCTCTACCTCTGCTGCTGATAAGTGGACCCGCCACTCCTGGGGCTCCTTTGCCATTCTTTACGATGATGGGGTCGATAAAGCTGCAAGCACGGCTGAATGGCAGCAGCAGACTAAAACCCTCGAGGCTATCAAGAGCCAGGCAGTCAAGAAGATCAACGTGGATGCCTTCTACGACCAGCTGCAAGCCATTGGGACTGAGTATGGTCCGACCTTCCGCAATGTTGTTGAGGCAGCCGCCACGCCGGAAAAGCACCAAGGTTGGGGTACCATTGCTATTCCAGACACCAAGTCAACCATGCCTCACGAGTACGAGACGCCGCACCTTATCCACCCGGCCACCCTCGACGCCATCTTCCATCTGATCTTCGTCGCAATGGGACAAGGCGAGCCGCTTACCGAGTCGGCCATCCCAACATCCATTGAGAGCATGTTTGTCTCCGCGAGTCAACCCTCAGGAGTTGGTTCAAAGTTCCTTGGCTTTGCCAGCGCCAGCTCTTTGAGCGCTCGCGACACGCGCGGCGACATGGTCGTCTCGGACGTATCCTGGACGAGCCACAAGATCGTGGTCAAGGGAATGGTGGTGACCGAGGTCTCATCCGGTGCTTCTGGAACTAATCAGGCCCTGCCGGCGACTGCTCCTAAGCGGGCTGCTCGGTTGACCTGGAAGGAAGATGTGGACACGTTGAGCAGCGCTCAAGCAAGCGCTGTGTTGACGAGCAAGGCACAAAACCTGCCAGATGACTTGAGCAAGGCCGGAACTATGCTGGTAACGTGGCTAGACTTGGCCTGTTTCAAACACGCCGATCTCGAAGTGCTTCTACTAGACGGCCCTGGATGGGAAGACAGCATAGGCCTGCTCAAGCGCTTCGCGCCGGTCAAGGACCAGCGGTTCAGGTTCGCACGTTGCGCCGTGGTCACCAAAGACCAAGATGCAGCCTCTGGCTTCGAAAATTCACTCGCGGACGCGCAGCTCAACGTTACTTTTGCTACGCCTGACAAAACAGAGGAGCTTGGTCAATTCGATCTCGTCTTGGCTCCGCTCAGCAACAACATTCCTCTGTCCCAAGCCACGTCTCTCTTACGCCCAGGTGGCAAGATCGCGCTCTCTAGCACCAGTGGCGGAAAGAGTACGTTGGATAAGGAGATTTCAGAGGCCGGTCTCAGAGAGCTGATCTCCATTGATGACCATGACGGAACCATGCTGGTAATTGTTGAGACAGACGCCGTGATGGAACCCGACGTCGAGACAACAGAGGTGACTCTCCTGCACCGCGAGCGTCGCAGTCCGACCGCGACCGCATTCGAAGATCATCTTTCCAAAGAGCTGTCCGCTCTGGGAATCCGAGTCACTGCCGCCGACCTTTCGAGAGTTGAGGAACTTACGGGCAAAGCGGTCATTTCCTTGCTCGAGATAGAAGAGCCATTCGTCATCGGATGGGACGAACATCAGTTCGAGCAGTTCCGGAAGCTTACTGCTGCGAGGTACCTGCTCTGGATCACGCACGGCGGCATCCTGGAGGCGGGTGAGACGTCGCTCTCGTTCGCTCCCACGACTGGTCTTCTGCGTACCGTCCGCATAGAGAAGCCCCAGATCTGCCTGCCACACTTGGATCTGTCGCCGGCAACCGAGCTGACGTCTGAACGCGCTGTTGAATTGACGATCGCTACTCTGCGTTCGAGCACCCGGGCGCTTGTGAAAGGCAAGAAGAACGAGATGGAGCTCGCTGAGTCTGGAGGCGTGCTGTACATCCCTCGCGCCGAGGCCGACGACGGCGTAGATAAGGACATGGAGCTGAGCTCTGGAAACGTGCGCAGCGTTCCTGGGCCATTGTATAGCCGCTCCTCTACTGGCCGCAAGCTGGAAGCGCGTAGAGCCGGGCAGATCGACACCGTCCGCTGGGTTGAGGACGGAGATGCGAAGCGGCCGTTGGAGGCCGGAGAGGTCGAGATCAAAGTCAGCTATGTCGCACTCAACGAGCCCGATATCCGCGCATTCACTAGCGGGGCTGCAGTGCCGGTTTTTGGTCGCGAAGTCGTCGGCACAGTGGCCAAGATTGGTGCTGGCGTCACGCGCTTCCGTCCCGGCGACCGAGTATTCGCCTTGCACCAGGCCGAACTCAGCACTCACGTGCGGAAGAGCGAAGAGCATGTTCGTCCTGTGCCGCCATCTCTGCCCTCGGAAGCTGCCGCTGCTCTGCCGCTTTCCCTCGGGGCTGCTTGGCACATTCTGACGGACCGGGCCCGTCTCCAGCAAGGCGAATCTCTCCTAATCGACGGGGCCACGGGTAGTCTTGGGCTGGCGCTTGTGCAAGTCGCCAAATTCCTGCAGGCGCGCATCTACGCCTCTGTGGACTCCGATACAGCCAAGGATGTCTTGGTGACTCGCCACGGAATGAGCGCAGAGAGCATTTTTGACTCCCGCAGCAGCTCTCTCTCAAGCAGCGTGCTGCTCCAGACCGGCGGAAAAGGTGTTGATGTCGTCATCAGCGCCAGCACCGGAGCAGCCTTGAGGAGCTTTTCCTCCTGCGTCGGAGACGACGGCCGCTTCGTGGACGTGAGCCAGAGAGCCGATCCAGCGGCGTTCGACCCCAGGTTCTTCAAACGCAGTGTCAGCTTCTCCTCCGTGTACGTGGGCAGTCTGGGCGACGACAAGCTCTATAGTCTCACCGAAACGGTTCTCGCTCGGATGGGTGACCAGGCCATCCCCAAGACTAGGGTCTACTCCGTATCTGCTCTGGCCAACGCCGCCGCGGACGCGCAGTCCGGCCAGTTCCAGGAGAGGACTGTCCTTGAGCTGAGCAAAGACGCGGTCGTACCCCTTCTTCCCTCCCCGCCACCCCGGCTGGAGCTGGATCCGGAGGGCACCTACGTTCTCGCTGGTGGTCTCGGCGTTCTTGGCTTGATTATCGCGGAACACATGGTCGCCCATGGGGCCCGCCATCTATTGTTCCTATCTCGCTCCGGCGCATCAACCCGAAAGCAGCAGGATACTCTCGAGAGCTTCCGCAGCCGTGGTTGCGTTGCGGACGCGATCAAGTGCGACGTCACAGATGCGTCTCAGGTCGCGCAGGTCGCGAGGACGATCCGCGAGAACCAATGGAAACTGAAGGGCGTCGTCCAGCTGGCTATGGTCCTCCGAGACAGCATCTTCGAGAATATGACGTATGACAAGTGGCGCACGGCCATTGACCCCAAGGTCAAGGGCACATGGAACCTACACTCTTTGCTGTTGGCGCCGCAGGAGGACACCGTTGACTTCTTCATTATCCTCTCCTCCATGTCCGGCATCATCGGCAATACGGCCCAGGCCAACTACGCCGCTGGAAACACGTACGAGGACGCCGTCGCGCTGCATCGCCACCGTGCGCTGGGCCTTGCCGCCACGACGCTCAACGTCGGCCTTGTCACCGACGTCGACCACTTCAATGAGGACTCGACTGTTGAGGACTACCTCAAGAAGTACAGCCACTGGATCCCTGCGCAGCTCACCCACCGCGAGCTCCTGGTCGCCATCGAGGCCGTCATGCGCGGCGCCACCGCCGATGGGCGGCCCGTGGAAGACCAGCTGCTCGTTGGCATCAATGACGAGGTACCGCGCGATGGCCTCAACCTGTGGCCGCAAGACCGCAAGTTCGACCACCGCATAAGCACATCGGCTGCTGCTAGCGGTGCGGGCGGCGCCAAGGACGCTTCATTGGCGCTGAAGCTGCGCGCTGTGCAGACGCTGGGGGAGGCCGCTGCCCTCGCGGAGGAAGCACTGCGGATCAACGTTGCCAACGCTCTAACGGCGTCGCCCGGTGATATCGACGTCGAGAAGCCACTTTACTCGCTAGGAGGTATGTTTCAGCCGTTCCCCCCCTCGTAAAGAGTAAGGGTATATTGCGTTCACGATACTGACTTTCTCTTTGCTCAGTCGACTCCCTCAAAGCCATCGAGGTTCGTAACTGGATATTCAACGAGCTGAAGGCTGACGTCTCGGTTTTCGACGTGCTCAGCCCCGTGCCGCTTAGCAGGCTTGCCGTTCGCATCATAAGTAAGAGCGCGCTTGTACCAGCCGAGGTTGCAAAGCAAGCGGCCGAAGAGGCGTCAGAGGAGTAGAGGAAGGCTATTACCGCCTACCGAAAGCATCAACTGTCATCATCCTTATTAGTAGACTTTTATATTAACAACGAACAAGATGCCTGGTTTCGCGAAAATAATATCAAATGTAGATAGATTTTTATTTGAAGCTACGCTTAGATCGAATATTCAACTTATATTGCAGGCAACTAAACGCGAGTGAACTAGTGTAACGTAGCCTAACGTCGTTTCCCCAGCACTGAACCAGTTCACCTACAGCTCCCAAAAGAGATCGGTGCGACTGGAACCCATTGGGTCCAGTCGGTGAACTGGCTCACTGATAAGTGGCAGATGATTGGCGGGTCGCACAGATGGTTGGAGCCGCCTCTGGCGCCTGACAACCAGAGCATGAAAACTTCGCAAAATACTCTTCAAGTCTGAGAGTCCGTAGTAGAGCGTCTGAATGTCCACACTCTAGATCTCTTAGATCTCCTAAAAAAAAGAGACATTGATCTCCGTTTCACATTTCGTACATGGAGCCACGTAGAGACTTTTCTTTATCTCGGCTACAAAGTGAAACTGTTGGAACAAGTGATGTGACAGCTTATTCAGTAGTAAAGAGTTGGATTGGCATGGTGTTGGAGGAGGGCGGCCGTGGAGTGGCCTTTTATCCTCTCCTGAATAGACTTCCCTTGGCGAAAGCTAAATACACGTGATTGATCCAACAGAAACCTACGCTGAGAAAGAAGGGCGGGGAGTAATGTTATCTATGGCATTCCTTCGGCTGTAGGAATTGCTCTACACTTCCTGAAGAGCTCTCATCTTCTAGTGAAGGCCGAGAAAAGAGAAATCTTTGAAAGTGCCTGAGTCTCATGGTGTTCGGAGAAAGGTGAGGATTTCAACGGTATGCGAGCTACCTGAGCTTGGTGAAAACTTCGGTCATGCTGACGGTTGCTCTCAACAAATGTCTCTGCACCCAAGCCTCGAGCGTCCGTGTTACTTTTAGAGGTTATCAATTTCCAGCTAATATGACATCGATATGAGCTATGCTAACATTTCACGTCCTCATTGGTTTATTGATTGAAACCCTCTGTTGCTCTGCTTTGATTGGATTAGATTCTCCAGCATCATGTTCCTGTCACCGTCTTCTCTCGGGGAAGACTATAGTCGAACTCGTGTCTGGTGCTAGTACCGTGTACCTCTTTTCTTATACATCAACTTGGCCTCAGGATTGGCCATCATTTCTGCACCAACTACCAACGGCTGTGGAGGTTCTTGTCCGGAAGCCAGTTTCCAGTCATACTGAGTGAGAAGATGACACAATACGATCTTAATCTCATTAGACGCGAAAAATCTACCGGGACAGGCTGCTTTCTGTTAAAATCATTTTTCATGGCTGCTTTGTCATTGGCATGGGTTATTAAAACATACCATGAATACCATGTCCGAAACCGAGGTGTTCAGGCGTCGTGGTAACAAATTGACTGGAATTCTCTCTTCCCGGGACCTTGCGCATTTTTAGAAACCGGTATGGATCAAAGCTCTGTGGGTTTTCAAAAAATTGAGAGTCCCAACAACTGTCGTTCAAGATAGCGACGTGGCTGCCTTTAGGAAGAAAGGTTCCATCAGACAGCATGACGTCCTCAGACGGTACACGCTGGGCGCTGGCTGGATGTTTTAAGGCAGTCAAGTCAGACATGCTGAAAAAAAAAAGAAAAAACGCGTCCAAAAGGGAAAACTTACTGAGGGAAGTTGGTTTTAACCTCTGCGTCTCTTTTAAGAAACTGTCCATGAATTTGAGTTCGTACAGCGCTATCTTCTTCGTTAACGAGCCTCCACTCTCCTGAAGCACCTGTTCAATCTCTTCTCGCATAGGCTCCACGTATTTAGGATATGTACAGAGCTGGTATAATACCTGCACTGTCATGTCCGTGGTAGTATGCATCGCAGCTGCTGTCAGGCCCAATTGCGTCTCAACAAGATCAACAGGCCGCCCCTTTGCCACGTCTAGCATCATCGAGATAGTGTTCTTGTTCAACCTCCTGCCACCATCATCCTTTCTCAGCTGCTCCCACTCATGCTTCATCTTGTCAATCTCAGGTCCAAGCACGCGCCGAGCTTCCCAAACTTCTTTACGTAGCCTAGCGCACTCGGGCACGAACCAGTGTACAAAGGGTCGGATGCGCTCAGGCCAGAAGCGTAGGGCACGCGCAGCATCGAAGGCAAGCACAGTATAAGAAACGGCAATACGAAGCCACATTGGATCGCGGCAGAGCGGAGCTCCAGCAAAGACGCGGGAAGAGACTCGCGCGACGAGGTAGTAGATAGGGTCCATGGGCCGGATTTCTGTCCATTCGTCGGGAAAGCCCAAAATTGATTCGGCGGCGAGGGAGGTCTCTTCGACAATATCTGAGGTCATGGTTCCGAGATTCTGCGTGAGCTTCGTTCGGATCATATCCTGAAGCATGTTGTGGTTGAGCAGGGCATGGAAGCCGTCGAAGCCAGGAACTTCAGCCATAAATGTCTGTGCGGGTGCCACTCGTTCAGAAAAGTACTCAGGCAAACTAGCGAAATTTACTGTGCGGTGGTACTGACCTTCTTGCTTGCATCGTCAGTTCCAAAGCGTGCGTCGCTCTTGATCTCCGCCAGGTACCTTGATGGCAAAATGATCATGACACCAGCCTCTGTGTACACCTGAAACGCCCCTTTGGCCTGTTCCCATTTCAGTTTACATATCAACTTAATTTGAACCAATAGAGTGTCCTTCTCTGCGCTACCACGTACAGTTTGCTTGCCTTCTGCCAAAATTGATAGGGCCGACTGCCCGTACTTCTTCTTTGCCTCACTGAGTGAAAGGCCATCTTTCGTTGGCCCAACGACTTGGATTCCCTTGTAAAACTCATTACACTTCGTATACCAATATGGAAAAAAGAGCACACAAGCTGTAAATACAGCTGAGATGAGGTAGGAAGTAGTGCTGAGGGTACTACTGTTGACAGTATCCATTTCGTTGGCATTTAACTGATGATCTATGTCTTCAACTAGCGGAGAGGAGCACATACTTTTATACTTCTATCTTACTGTTGAATGAGGCAACCAGTATCCTGGGATTATGGAACTTTCGGACGATGCAAGCTCCGACATGTCTTTACTCAGTAACAGACAAGAATCGTAAATGGGCCGAACTCGATGGTGTGCTCGTAGAAGAGTTACTCGAATATGGTTAACCCCGTGAAGTCATTATCCAATCAGAACAGTCCCTAAGGTGCTTAGACCTGCATACAAGTTCAGCAAAGCGACTTGGGAATTGCTTGCCAAGAAGTTTTATGCCAACCAACAAATTAGAAACTAAGCCAAGGTACAAGGGTTCTGGAAAGACTCGGGAAGAATCGCATTTTAACGGGCCGATCCAGATGACTGGGACCGAGGAGGGTATGTGCTCACACATTGCTGCCGGGGTTTATAGGTCGGAGTTAATGCTACGTCCGCTAGATTTCAATGAAGAACCGGCTCGCTCCCACTCTGACTTTCTTGCAGTCTAGACGATCCCCCTCTGATGGAAACCTGTTATGGTACTACGGCAGGTTTTCGTGGAGATGACGGCGGAAACGGCGAAAACAACAGCACGGCGAACGGCATCGAGGCCCGTGCGTCACCCGCGCCAATGCTGTTGTTACGAACCACTAAGCACACGGGCCCAGAGACCCCAAGGGCCAAAAGCCCACGCCACAGAAGGAACTGCGCCGCAACAGAGCCCGCACAGGAATACCGGGCGTAGGGGACGCAGCGCCTATAGAGACTAGCCACCTAAGTAAAGCCCGTAGGGGACGTAAGCCCGTAAGATAAGAAGGAACTAGCGGAACGTCGCTAAGTTAGAAGTCCCGTAGGAGACGAAAAGCCGTAAGAGTAGAAAACCGAATCTAGAAAACTAATAAATAATAAAAGCTATAGAATAATAGAATAGTAGTAGTATCCTCCGCTAATCTAAGTAAAAGTAAAAAATTTAGAAAATAAAAGTAAGCGCTCGTATTACGTAGAATCTATCTGTTGGATTTGGTGGTGATACCATCAATTGAGAATGAGTGGCATGAGGCGTGAGAGGGACGCTCAGGGGAGTCCTCTTATCCGTCCTCTTCCATGACTAAGCTAAAGTTTATTGTACACACACGTGATATTCCAACACTATCTTAGATTAAAACTAATCTAAGATCTATTTTCCAGATCTCTCCTAATCTAATATTCGCTAGATGTACGTGGAATTGGTAACGGAGCCAGAGCGGTCCTTACTATAAGCGGAGCTCGCATCCTGACGGAAGCGGGGGCGTGATGGTACAAGGACACTCTCGGCGGCGGCGGGCAAGGCCTTGCATCGGCTAGAAGACTCCTAGCCGGCCTCAGATAGCGTGATGCTTATGTGACTTTTCTTCGTCTCCAACGAAGGGGTTGCCGTATTGGTACGGGGAAACCGTGGGCGTAGGCAGCGTTCTCCGTGCGGCGCCCAGGTAAGCCGGTACCCTGGAGGCGCTCTGCTTTGCTAGGTTATGGGCCCTCGTAATCGGAGGTCGAAACGCGCTCCAGAGGCGCGTCCTGCTCGCCATGGGCGCAGCGGCTAGGCAGAGGGAAGGCGAACTTGGAGGAGCGACCCATTGGCGCACGCGCGAGGATGGAAATGACGGAGTAGAGGGCCTAGCGGGGAACAGCGGCAGAAACAAGCGTAGATATCAAGTATAAATATGGACTTTGGCAGTGTTTCAGTGCATCCGATGCACTCGCGGAAATGCACTGGCATTGCTACCTACAAGAAGACTAAGCTAAAGAGAAAAGGAAAAGGGAACCTTCAACAAAAAGTAAGCTGGACTCTTATAGCTTTGTTAGGGCTTCTGGATTTTCGCTTGGTGCCGAATGCAAAAGTCTTTGCCGTTTTCGCCACCCTGTCTTTTGCCACCTTCGCCGCCGGAACCATCCAAGGCGCCTTAGGGTTCAACCCGTGACATGTGTGCAAACATTCAACACCATTGATCTCTCCGACCAGCCGTAGATATATCGTAGGTAGAAGTACTTTCTCCATACTAGCCGCAAACCCGTAAAATAATCATCCCCTACCGGAGTGATCCCCCGTCACTCTCCCCTCTCGCCTCTGTATTGTCCGTGATGATCTTATTCAGCGCGATAATATCCTCTTCACTAGGGCCGGACCTCTTAGCGACAGTAGCGTATCCCTTGCCACTAGCCGCTTTTTTCTGTTCCTCACAACCAAGAGACGCGGAGGGAGTG
The DNA here is from genome assembly GCA_022204955.1 of Macrophomina pseudophaseolina. NCBI lineage: Eukaryota > Fungi > Ascomycota > Dothideomycetes > Botryosphaeriales > Botryosphaeriaceae > Macrophomina > Macrophomina pseudophaseolina. The sequence goes on from JAJJID010000224.1 coordinate 40,017, forward strand.
TTCCAGTTGAAGGGGTTTTGGCTCCCAAAAATAATATTAGAGTCCCCATGCGGAGCGTCGGAAAAGCTCGGGAAGAACCGTATAAGTAGGGGTTTAAGGGCTGGTAGACACCCGCACATAATACTAAGGTCGACTTCGGTAGCTGTAACGGGCCAAAGAATGGCAGCGTTGTCTGCGGGTTTGATAGGTGTTAATTAGATTGACTGACATCGGACTCGAAAGCTAACAGGGTTCTATAACAAGTTAAGGGTAAAAGAAGAAAGATTAAGAACATACAGTCATGGTCGTTAGAGGTAAAGAAGTATTGGAAAGTATATATTCGAGCAGCCCCGGCGACGCAGACACTAGTAGTGCGCTTAGGTTAGTAAAACAACTGAAATTGGCCCTTCTTTCTTGCCTCTTGGCCGACCCTATTTTTTAATCGCACTTCATGTGAAGGAGTATAATTACGCACATGCAGCCAACGGCGAAAAGTAGAATAAGGCCAAATCGCCGTTTACGCGAAACGCGTACTTTCCAGAGGATGTGAGCGGGCCAGAGGAAGACGATAAAATCACTAAAGATATTAAGCGAGGCGGATGCGAATATCGCGGCGCGAAAGTTAATACACGTTTTGTCGGTGATAGTGTGGTCCCAATGTGACTGTATGGGCCTACATACATGTTTGCAAGGCTTCTTTTAGCCTAAACTTAGAATACCGGTGGTAGTACGACTAGAGTGGACAAGATAACTCTGTGCGGACTTACACGCAGGAAAATATCAAGCTGATGCTTACGCCGACACCCCAGCAAAGAACGTATGTAGTTGCTACATAGCAGAAAACCCTGTTTGCATGCGTTGGGAATAGACGCACGTAGCCTAAACAGATGGAGGCCTTGGATAAGCTCATTGCGAGGGGAATAATGGCATCCGTCCCGACCGCAATCTGGACATCGTGTAAGTTCCAAGTTTGCAACAATTGCAGATGCTTGAGGCTTTACTTTTGCACGCGGATCTGTCCACTGTGGCTTGATGTCCCCTACATGGTAGCCTAAGCCAAAGTTCGTTGCTACGCAGCCGAGAACTGAAACAGGGATAGCAAACACCTAGTTATTGTGAATTATCAGCTTTTCTTGCTCCATTGCTCTGCATAAATAACTTATATCGAAAGATGACCGCAGTTAAATTAGACGATTATCGTTTGATCTTCGAGAGGCTCTCTTCAAGAGCAAACATACCACTGCTAAGGCCATAACCCAATCGTCCACCTTCAGTCCTCCCTTAATCGCGGACCTTGTGTAGAAACGTCCAGCAGCAAAAGTAACCATAAGCGCCATCGAGCTCACGAACCATCCAATAGCAAGCGAAACGCGCGTTTCAGGATTCCCTAGGTTCATGGCGGGCTGCTCGGCCATCATGTTCGAAGTGCCTTGGGTACACTTTGAAAGTAAGAAATTTAGGGATTTTATATGTTAGACAACGAAGACACGAGCGTCCGCGTCCATGTAGGTGAGAATTTGCTTTGTCGGCCGAGAGGATTGACAAGAACGTGTCGATCTATATAAGGGGCTTCGATTTGTAGCACGTACTGGTCTGTTGATCTTCTGGGTTCAAGCCGATTATTGGTGTTTTAAATCATGTTCAACGACTAAAAGTGGCATCATTTACCCTGCAACATGGACGAGGAGGCTGCACAAGTCAAACGGCTGAAGGACGCCACAGGGATGGCGGGGAAGGTCTGTTCCGGTTCCCATTTGCTGCGCAGGCCGTTGACCCATGTGGATAACGAAAAAATAAAAAAAGCCTCACATGTTCTCTAACGCGGGTAGGTATCCAAGCCGGCGATATCCTAAGCCTCTATGCCTCCTCCTCGCCACCCCCTTAGAGAGGGAAGTCGGCGATTAGAGAATAATTGGCTCGATGGAGAAAAATCAAACTTAATGCCTGGAAGGCTTCGTTTACGCCCAGCTATGTTCCTCTCAGCCGCCTACCCTGTCTTTGTTAGTGCTTTCCACGGCTTTGAATAGGCGGGCTAATCAGCGTCTTGGAAAAAGACCGGTGGGGCGGCCTAGGACAACATGCCCCCTCTTGCAATAGTGTGTTTTCCTAACGCTCAGTCGGGAAATGCTGCGTATGCGCCGCAGCTTATGCGGGCGCAGACCTGGAGGCGTGATCTAATTATGCCCAACGGAATTCTCCAGAGAGAACCTGCGGATACAGCAGCGCTCCAAAATATATTTATATATCTCTAATATTTTGCTGCAGGTGGTAACTCAAGAAGCCGGGAGCCTATATAGCTCATGTCTCGCATAGAAGTGCCAACTGCACCCCGCACTCTCCTGAGACTGGGGTGCCGCTACCGTCAAGGGATGAGGTGCCCAGGGACGCATATCCGATGTGAGTCCGGGTTCTCGGATTCAGGGCCGATTGGCTAGGTCTGAAGATTTGGCGTAGCCAGCCATTAATCGCGCAAAAGAAACTGGTGGCGCTAATACATCGCAGTCTGGGAAACTAACTACAAACGCACTAAATGTGGCGCAAGTACCTGCATTTGCCTAGGATTCTAAGGTAAATGTCTCCGTGAAACGTTCGCGGGATGGATTCCGATGCATCAGGTAGTCTCCTCTGGCGTGGCCAAGGCGGAGCTCTAATGGCACCATTAACTGCAAGCCATCCATAAGGCACAGGAAGGCTTGGAAAGCCCGCAAGTTCTCGCAATTGTTCGCGCTGGAAAGCTCCGAACTGCTTCAAGGTGAGTTTTCAAATTACTCGTAACGTATCCCACAAGCGATCGGACCACCCCATCAAAGCTTAATCGCTTTAAGTACGAACTACCTGCATAGTAAGGAGTAGTATGCCCTCTTTCTGGGGTGATTCCAGGTTCTGTGTTGATGTCATTGTTGATTTGCACGAAGACACCTTTTAGTGTTGGTGGGGTGGCCCGATGACTGGTGTGGCCCACTGAGCGGTGAAACACGATACAAAACTCGAAACCTACTAGGTACAAGAAACGAGGAATCAATCTAGAGCTTTCAACGCCCTCCACGCCGAAACAGGACGGTAAATCCACGAAATCGAATCCCATGACAAAAGTCCGAATTCGAGCAATGTTACAAGGAGCAAACGTACCCATATAGTGACCTGACAAAAGTTCTAGTTCGCTAAGCGAGTCGCGTTAAAACGCGTCGCGTGCGCGCCCACCTCTTATTATTGAACACCATTTGATGACACCACAGCGCACTCCTCTGCAAGAGCTCTTTGGCGCACATGCTCCTATCTAGTCTAGATTTAAACCCTATTAAACATCTTTAGTTCAACCTTAAAGCAGAGGTACTAGAGCTCTATCCAGAGCTTACTACTATAACTAGTAGTAAAGATTATATAAGAGAGAAGCTAGAATAGGCATTATAGGAAGCTTGGGAAGCATTACCACAGGAATTATTTGACTCTGTATTAGGTAGTATGAAACGAAGGTGTGAGGCAGTAATCACAGCCGAGGGCTGGCATACTAAATATTAGAACAAATAAGTAACACCACGATTTTTGCTAGTCAAGTCTGAGTAAAAGGAGCCCTTATAGAGACTCTAGGCACGTTATGTCGACGTCCACAGTGTTGTTGGGTGGATGGGTTGTCAGCTCGTGTCCGGCCGAACCAGAACTTTTGTCCTGGTTCTGTAACTCGGCAGGGATGCATTAGAAGAAACGGAACCGTCCAGATCGAGGCTGAGAAATATATTTACCGCCTCTACATGTTCTCATAGATATGCCTTGAGCTCTTTTGCCGTCCAGTCCCACAACTTCTCCCTCAACTCTCTGTCCTGGCTCCTCGCGGACCCTTTCCCTGGCACCCCAACCGGGGCGTAGAATTCTCCGGTCTTCGCCTCCGGGCTCACAGCAGCCCAAATCTGGTTCAATGTACCCTTTCCCACCGGTGTTGCAAACGCCCAGATGGCGACATTCAAGAATGCCTTGAGGAAGAAGCCCGATGAGTTGTGGTGCAGGTTCGTTGCTACCATGCCCGGGTGCACGGCGATGAACTTGACGTTCTTGTGCCGCTCGGCCATTGTGGCATTGTAGTGCACGTTTGCGATCTTCGAGATACAGTATCCAGCCGTGGTATGGCGGGCTGGCATGGCCGTCTTGAGTTCGTCGAAGTTGTAGATGTCGGCAGGGGCCATCGACTCGGAGGCGGAGGATACATTCACGACACGCACTTCCGGGTTCAGCTTCGACGTTTCCTGGAGGAGGGGGAGAAGGATCTGTGTGAGCAGGGCAGAGCCCATGTGGTTGGTGCCGAATAATGCCGGCGTACATCTTGCTGTCGCTCCAGTATGCTCGTTTCCCTGATTTCGAGTTGCTTACGTTACGCGTCTACCAGGGAGCCTCCGCACTGTATCCCCGTTTCCCTTGTCCGTTTTTCTCTTCTGCTTGCTGCTGAATGACTACTAAGTTCTTTCGTTCTCCGCGCGTATTAAAGGGGCACTTTACGATTTCGTGCGGCCCGTGAAGTCATCCATTGTACATCGAATGATAAATACTGGAGGTTGACCTTACTCCAGCTTGATTGGAAGGGCGTAAAACTGGCGATCCTTTAAGATGCCCTCTGATTTACATGGCTGAAGTTTAGTAGCGAAACGAGGCAATACGATATTTTACACAGTGAAGACGACGGCCAGGTTCATTTTTCCTATGGCACATTGAAATCTGACCGCCTTAGTAAGGTCCGAACCCGATTCGTGGCTTCCCTCGTTTTGATCGCCAGAAATTCGTCGCCTCTATGACTTGTGCACAGTTGTGAACTAAGCACCACCAGTCACTCAGGAAAGCCTGGGCTGAGCTCCCAGCTTCTAGCATCACAGGGATCCCCCCAGACAACAATCGGCGCCAACGCGCCCTGGGAATCATCGACAGCAAATAAGGCTCCGCACAACTCGTCCTCGTCAATCAGCGCCGCATCGATGCCTCGGAGTATATTATCTCTGATGCCCGGGATGGGGAAAACGTCGATCCAAGGATGATGGATTACGGACATCTGGAGGGTCGTGGGACGAAGATTATCCGGTAGGAAGGATCTGAGTTGTGACTCGCCTGGAGGTCTCGGACCGTTCATGTTGAACATTGAAATGCAATTACCGTTTTCCAAGTCTCCGAACGGGATGGACAGGGCAACCGAGTTGCTCGCGAGAGCGTTGAGGACGTTCAAGCGTACCAGGATTTGGATGTTGCTCGGTGCCTGCAGATTAAGGCTGCACTCCATATAAAGACTCTGCTTGAATGCAATGGCCTTGTACCGGGTGCTGGTGCTCAATTCAAGCATCCATTCGAGCGAGTTGCTTCCAGAGACATGGCGGCGCAGGATATGGCTCGGCCCATCAGATGCAGGTGCCTCTGTGCATGCTGCATTTGGATTGGCGGCATTAGATGATCTCAGTGTCGCAAACTTCTGTGCGTGCTTCCTCTTGCCTACCGATACGTCAGCGCAAACGCCCAAGAGATTCCTGGGCTGAAAAGGCAACCAACGTGCTGCCCTCTGGTTCACCCGATTTTGCCGCCTCCTCCTCTCTATCGAACTCGTCACTCCCGACCAGTCATCGCTCTGGTCCCACAGTTCTACAAGCTGATGAGAATGCATCGTGGCTGATGCATAGACTTGTCGTTGACGGGGGCTCGGGTCAAGGCGCGGCAGAAACAGCACCAGCGGAGAAGCTTGGATGATGATGAATTTATAGGCCGTCCCAGCCGCCGAAGGCAGCTATGCGGCATACGGCCGGCTCCTCCGCGTCCGCTAGACCTGTTCCGAGTCTACCGGGTTTTGCAACTTAACTGTCAGTAGACCGTTTCTCCGAAATTTTCCCCGCAACACCCACCAAAAAACGCGGGAACGCGTCCTTCCAACACTCTCACACCCAGCAACGCGTCGCTCGGGCGCACACTCATCTTTCTTGGTGTTGAGCCTCTTCACCGGCCTTATTCTTTAATACTTTTGGCCTACCTAGCGATTCTAAAACTAGGTAGAAGAAGGCCCGTTGTTATAATAAAACATCGCCGTAAGCCGGTAATTACTAGAGTCTACCCTAGTCGTAAAATATTATTGAGCATCTTATCTTTATTCCCGCATGTCTGGTGAATTATGTGTTGAATATTGCCTAAGGTTTCGGCATAGCCGCGACCGTTCCGACCGTTCCGGCCGGCCCGGTCAGCATACTTTCGCTTCAATACGACATTCGCACTAACCCGACTTTGTCACGCTTGAGAATTGGCTGCTTGTCTGTGAAGTATTTATTGCTCAGGTAATCCCCCGCGGCCGAAACAACATCAGCTTCAGCTATAAAATCCGTCTTTAGCTCATAGCTGCTCCCAGGCGCTAAGTCTCTCAGGATTAAAGGCTAAAAGACTCTTTATAAAGTCCATTTGCCACTATGAGTCAAAGCCTTGATAAAGGTCGCGTTTCTCTTCGCCCACTCGGTGAGCTTTGCTTGCATCCAAAAACTTGAAAACCAGAACTCACATCTGCAGGCCCACTTGAGAAATACTCGACAGTGCGCAGCCAACTCGGTATATACCTCAACGTATGTGTAACAGCCACGTATAGGTGGAGGAGAACCGAGACGTTGAAACCAGCCGTCTTCCGAGCACTTGCCGCTGTCATTTTGGAACACCCAGTTCTGTCAGTGGTGCCCGCAGCTGAGGATACTGCAACACCATACTTTGTCCGACTTTCGGAGATCGATCTTAATAATGTCGTTGATTTCGTCAGCGCAAAGAAAACTGTGGGAGATGCAGCGAAGGACCCAGGCTTGGACAAGATTCTCGAAGAGCTGCACAACCACCCTTTCCGCCACGAGACGCCGCTCCTCCCTTACTGGCGGCTCACAGTTCTCCAAGATCCGACGGATACAATGAGATTTACGCTCTGCTTCTGCTTCCACCACTCTCTTGCCGACACCAAAAGTGCCCTGGTCTTCCTTGAAGATTTGGAGCAGGCCTTCTCCCACCCCTCGGACACGCCAACCTCTACTATCATCTCAGTCCCTGAAACCCCCCTCCTCCCCTGCATGGAAGCCATCTACCCCCTTCCAATCTCCGAAGATTACCTCGCCGCTCAAGAACAAGCGGCCCGCACCGAACCGCCCCCTTTCAGCTGGACCGCCTCTCCGCAAACCCTCCCCGTCCGCACGCGCTTCAGCTCCCTCCGCCTCCCCGCCGGGACCACCTCCACCCTCCGCGCCTCCGCCAAGCTGCACGGCGCGTCCCTGACAGCCGCCCTCATGGCTCTGCTCGCCGCGGGCTTGTTCCACGTGCTGCCGCCGACCTTCACCGCACTGGTCGGCGACTGCGCCGTCTCGCTTCGGCGGTTCCTGCCCGCGCCCGTCACAGATCGCTCAATGGGCTGCTACGTAGGGGTCGTAAGCGAGACATACAGCCGTCATGCGCGGTTGCCATCAGCAGCAGCAAAGGAGGCAGCGGTGGCCACGACATCTCCGTGGTCGGCCATTTGGGAAGATGCGCGCAGGGCGAAGAGGACGATCGAGAAGAAGGTAATGGGAGACAGGGGCGCGGATACGCCGTTCGCGTATCTGCAGCGCGTGCCGGACATGGCGGCGTGGTTATTGGGGAAGATAGGAAGGAAAAGAGCTACATCATTTGATCTAAGCAACGTCGGCGTATTGTCTCGCTGTGGTGGAGATGTGGAAAGGGATGAAGGTGGGCCCTCGGTGAGTGCGGATTGGGAAAACAGGTGCGTGATGGAAGGCTTGCTTTTCAGCCAAAGCGCGAGCGCGACGTCAGGCGCCGTGAAAGTAAGCGCGGTGACGGGTAGGGGCGGGAGATTAGCTCTGGGGTTCTCATGGCAGGCGGGCGTGGTGGAGGATTCTGTTGTGGAGGGAGTGATGGCGAGGGTCGGAGAGCTGGCGGAGTTGGTGACGATTGAATAATGGGTAACCTGAACCTTAGTTTTCTAGGATTGAATATGCGGACGCCACAGTGTCCTGTGTACCTAGTAGTATTTGAGAGCTATCTGGCATGAAGGTACGTGAGTTAAATGTTTTGCCTATCAATAGGAACATCCCCGTGCAGCTTTAAGCCGCCTAAATCGAAGCTGCCGCTATAAGGAGACGTATGCCAATATTAGTATCTCTTCTTCGCGTTACTACTAGTGTCAAGGCTCAACCTCAGGATGATCGCTGAAAGGTTTATTGCGCTACGTACAAGAAGCTAGAACTTAAGGAAAGAAGAAGAAGAAGAAGAGGAGAGAGAAGATCAACTTAAATACATAAGGGAAGGAACGTCACGTGACTGCCGAGGATTCTTCTGAGGCTTCTCCATTACTGGGCTTCCAGACCATAACACTAGCGTGCGAGCTCAAGGTTAGTTCCGTGTCTCCTGCGCAATATACGCGTTCTGCGTGTCTTCTGCGCGTTTCTACGCCTTCTACGCCTTCTGCTTATAATTCTACTTATAGGCCGTGTATTTTATTAGCGCAACTATAGCGTGTTATATTATAACGTAATGCTCTACTTTGGGTACTACGTAAGTGTTGGATTTGGTGGTGATACCATCAATTGAGAATGAGTGGCATGAGGCGTAAGAGGGACGCTCAGGGAAGTCCTCTTATCTGTACTCTTCCGTGACTAAGCTAAAGTTTATTGTACACAGACGTGATATTCCAACAGTAAGTATATACCCGCGTAAGAATCTATAAATCTTACAAATTTTAACTCATTATTTTTATACTATATAACTATCTCAAGAGTACGAACTTTAGCGAGTATATTAAATATTAACTATATATAAAAAATCTATATATAGATTACGTGGAGCGTCCGAAAGGCGTAGAAGGTATAAAAGATATAGAAGGCTTAGAAGTAGTGAAGGCGTAGAACGTATAGAAGACGTAGAACGCGCGTAGAATATATAGATTACGTAGGAGGTATAGACCTAACCTTAAGCTTATACGCTACCTTCAGTTTGCACAATAGTAACGGGAAGAAGGTATGCTAACTACGCTTTAAGGCTTTATCTATAACTTAATGGCCTTAGCGACTGGGGAATTCCCTAATGATAGCGTGGAACATTGCGTAGCAGAGGATATCACCCGCAGTATACTCACACAGGTCATTCACGACCACGTTTCAAGTCGTAGGTTTTAAAGCTGTTATCAACAACATAGGTCACTTATTCTCGGGGAGATGTAAATATGGAGAAGAGTGAAACCAGGGCTGGGCACTCAGATGCGTTTTATTTCTCAGAGTAACGCAAACCGTCACTATGACATACTCTATACAGTGCTACCAATCTCCTTTTCCAAAGCATCCGCCATCTCACCGAGGCTATCAAATTTCCAATCATACACCTCCTTCTCTCGGTTCCCCATGGTGGCCCCGGGCCTTACGATCCAGCTCGACTTGATACCCAACTGCTTTGCCGGATGATGATCGCGCAATTGGCTCTGCGCCGTCTGAAGTACCTGTTCTTTCTTGGCACCTAACTTGCCCTCTACCTCCGCCAGCATGTACTCGAAATTGCGCAGATCCGGCTGATAGCTGCCCACGTCTTGCGCGGTGATGACCAGATCAAACGGCAGGCCTTGCAGCGGGCCTGCGTTGCTCCGCGTGAATGACTCCACGTTCAACAGCACCACGAGTTTATAGTGCCTCGCCAGGCGCCGCAGCGCGTCCACCGTGTCCGGGAATGCCGGCCATGCGCCGACGGATTGTCCAAAGGCCGTGCTCTGTGAAACCGTGGGTGCGGAAACGCCGAGGCGCGCGGCAATTTGCGGGTGGATCGAGGTGAGTACGTCTGTATAGCGCATGTTCAGTTCTTTTCTCTGCTGCTCCCGCTCCAGCTCATGGTAAAGGGTGAGAAGTTTCTCACGGGAGAAGGTTTTGTGAGGGGCGTTGGAAAGAAGGGGCTGTAGTGCGTTTAGCAAGCCCGTTTCCCAGTCCACGAGGGTGCCGTAGACGTCAAAGGACAGGACGCGGTAGTTTAAGAATCTAGACATTATTTCAGAGGCCGTAATTTCTGGTTCTAGCGCTGGACGTTGAAATGGTGTGATGATCTTCCTGGTTTTCGCTATTGACATTGCTAGAGCGGGGCTGCTAAATATTTACGGTTGGGTTGTAGTCTTGGTGGAATCATGCAGTAAGAGTTTTCCTGAGATGCAGACATAGTTCGGCTACCCCCTCCTCGCCGAGTGGCGGGGGTTGCAGAGGGTATTCGGAGGACCGGGCCGGTGTAATTCAGGCACCGGGCCGGTGCATCGAACAGCACCTCGATCCGCCCCGCTCTCACCGCCACATCCAGCTCGGTCACTCCGGCTGGTACCTGCGCGCTACCGATTCGATTTTCGCGGAATTATCATTCCACAAAAAAAGCTCTTCGACTAAGCTTTTTTTTTTTCTTTTTTCGTGCACGTAGATTCTGGTGGCTGATACACGCGAATGTGCGTGAGAAATTTAAGGGCGTGTTCAGTAGCTTTCGTTTGGTCTGAACCAACAGAAACGAAACGTAGTGTCAGAACTATCCGCCAGTTCCACTAGCCCTAACGTGAAGGCGTGGGGGGATAACAGGTCTCCTAGCAATATGGAGTAGTCGGGCGCGTTCCGTCCTTTTGCTCCGCTCCACCACGTAGTAATCCAAACCTTAGGCAATCCATGGCAGTTCTAATGTGCATGAGCACAGCGTCAACTATGGTTAAAATAGCGCAGATAATCGCGGCACACTTACTGTACAGAGGCAAAAATGTATGCGAATTAATATACATTTGGATGTTTACTTACTGGCGTCATTTTGTGGGATGACGTCGATATATACGTGCCAGCTGCCCTCGATATCGTTGGCAGGACTCCTGGTGTTAAGTTTCCGATGGATAAAAACACGCGACGCGCCTCCGCAAAGCTCTCTAGTATGCCCGATATAAGACGATTTATCCACAAAAAGCGCTCTAAGTAAGCGCGCTTCTAACCGGAAGGAGGCCAGCTTCTACAAGAAGCATGAAAGGCTATAAGAGTCGCTAAAGAGCGACACCATAGGGTCGTAGAGGAGAAGGCATCATAGTCTACAAGAAGTAGTAGGGGCTTGATAATAAGAAAAATTCGCTTGCGGGAATTACATTGGCCACCAAATACATAAAGTCAATTAAGTAGTAATTAAATTATTAACTAAGTTATTCCTCTTAAAAGACCCATCGCTAAGCCTTAAACGGATTATTAAACGAGTTATTGCGCCCTCTACTTTTAAAACGAAGGCTCTGACGATAATACACGGCCCCCCGTTCCTCGTTTAGTTCTGGCGGCTACTTCTTCTCCTACATCTTTATATCTAACTTTCCGCACGCATAGAAAATCTCTTCTTAACACTGGATGAATATCCTCTATAATAGAAAAGTAACTAAAAACACTTTCTATGGTTATATTGCCTATATGAATAACGAGAAGCAGCTTATTTTTTAGGGCGGTAGAGAGGGACAGGGGCATTCTGCAGCTTTAAATTTTCTAAAGCAATTTTTTAGACCGCATCTCGCAAGCAAGAGGATAACTCCCAGGCGGAACCCAGTGTTAGAGCGCCGAAGTAGACCCTTCGAGGAATGGATTCCGTGCAACACGAATCATTTTCTCACGTGACTTGACTGACCCCGCACAAGTTTTTGTCGAAACATCTGGGGGAAGCGTCTGATCCCCTACTGGCTTATGCGCAATTTCTTGAGCCAAGACTAAAAGAGATATTTTCGCGATGATTCCGAATGCAGTTTCTGAAACGAGTGCTCCTGCCTCACATCGCCGGAAAAGACAGAGCAGCATCCCTGCAGATAGCCGCAGAAGGGTTGCGCGAGCGTAAGTGCTGTGTTCACGAGCTCCAAGCAAGATGCACTGCTGATGCAATTCCTAGCTGTAACGAGTGCCGGAGACTGAAAGAGAAGTGTCCCGGTGGCGACCCCTGCTCTCGATGTACCCGATTCCGCCGGCCATGCGGCTATCATGATATCCCTAAGCTATCACGTATTGATGCCGCTGCTCCAGACGACAGGCAAGTACTTCATGCGCCATTGACAGACACGCATCTAATCTTCAAAAGGGACGTCCAGAGCTTCTTTGATGTTGAGAGGATACAGGCCTTAGAGCGCATCGTCCAGCATTTCACCGGCGCGAAGCATCTGGACAAGTCGCATCTTACCCGGATTCTAACATCTCTCACTGCTGGCTCGGAAGGAAACCCATCCGCTCACGAGCGTAGCTCGGACGCAACTAGTGATGATGAAGAGTTTACTATCAGCCCTCTGTCGTCCACTACAGCCCGTATGCAACCTCCGCGTCGCCTGAGCTACTTATAGTGAATGATGGTGGCACTAACATTGCGCAAAGTACATTCTGGAGAGCTTTCGCATTCCTCATTCTCCCTGAATGTCCAACATAAGGTTGAGCGTCGGCTAAATGCTGCATTGCCTGAGGTATGCGATCCCAATCTGCTAAAATGCTACTTCTGACTGGAAAATCTAGCTGCGGGGCAATTACGAGCCCGCAGCAAGATCTCCTTTGACGGTACAGCATCGCTCTCAAGTCTCTATGGTTCTCGGAGCTGCTAGTATATTCCCGCCCGCTGAAGTAGCATCCTTCCTCGTAGATGTATTTTTCGAAGTCGCCCAGACAAATTATTCATACGTCGACGAGCATTCTTTGCGTCAGAAGCTCGGCAGATTTTACTCCGCTCCATCAGCGCTGGAAATTGAAGACGCTCCTTGGGTGTGTATGACGCTCATGGTATTCGCGGTCGGTACTCAATTCGCACATCTCAGTTCAAGATCCAATGGAAAGGCGCCATCAGAGGACGGAGTGCGGCATGGGGACACCCACTTGGCTGATGACGCAGTAGCACTCGAGCTTTACCATAAGGCCTCCACATTAATTCCTGATGTTATCACCGCCGGTTCCGTCGAAAGCGTGCAGGCATTCCTCGTGCTTGGCGTTTACACGCTTCCAATTGACGCCGCGGGATTGTCATGTACTTACCTGGGTATCGCCATTAAAATTGCTACACTAAACGGCATGCACTGCAAGCACTACGGGGCGCTCGACGTTCGACAAGCGGAAATTCGAAAGCGAATATGGTGGACGGCGTACACGCTTGAGAGGTGATCATAATTGTATACATCTTGTTTATCCGCAGTGTTCTGATGCGCCATAGACGGATATGCGTTCTTCATGGACGACCTACTTCGATCTCAAAATCAGAGATTGACCAAGACATGCCGCAAGACGTACCAGAGCTGCGCAGCGGATGCTGCACAACCAACTTACCGAATATATTGGCCATGATCAGACTCACTGACGCTCTAGCCAAGGCCAAGAACGCAATGTAAAATCCCCATAAATGAAGCCCGGATTCTCACATGCTAACCAGAGCCGTGAAGACACAAACTGAAGAAAGCACTGAGGCAACAAGGCCCAGTTGTGATTCAGCCCGTGCTCCAGCTCAAACAGGAGCTGCACCAGTACTGGGAAAGTCTGCCAGAAAAAATCTTCTGTAGAGACCTGACGCCCGGCAAACCCATGTTCCGCTACAACGTCCACCTGGCCATGATGTACCATCTCACATATATTTTTATCGGCCGTTCCTTCATCCTGAAAGACACAAACCCTGGAGCCTCTGTAGGCGAAGCGCAGCTCCCAGATTGGATGCGGACGCGAGACGAACTTGTGAGGGACTGCATCCGCAGCGCTTTGACTATTATAGACTTGTGTCAAGCACTGGACGACGATATAGGTCTAGCGCGCACGTCGTACACCGAATTCACGTCATGCTGTGCGGCGCTGCTGGTGGTGTTAGCGCAGCGTATCTCCGCTGGAAACTCGCGCCTGCATAATGCGTGTGGTAAAGGGATCAAGCTTCTCAAAAAGATGTCCGTCGGCATATTCTCCAACAGTTCCGAGAGACTCACGGTTGACGCGCTGGAGATGGCCATACATAAGCTGGACCGGTGTGGAGGAGGGGCTACTTCGACGGCCACTAGCGGGAGCGATTACGCGCAGTTTAGGCATTGGGCCATGCAGATGCAAGCCTCGGACTCGCGGATCACCGGCGAGAAAGTTCCTCAAGCTCAGTCTCGGTGGCTAGGCAACGGAAATGGCTTGGGACCCGCTTTCCTCGAGGACAACTTGTCAGCTATTCCAGATCCCCTGACGCCGTCAACTGGGGGCTTGGACGCCAACTTTGGCTTTCAATCGTTCGAGCTGGGCGAATGCGCTTCCGTTGCTGGGCTGGATCAGTGGTTCGAATTCGGTTTACATTAGCAACTCCATGTATTGCCTCATTTTCCTTGTAGTAACAACCGGGCCGGCAAACTTCCTCCCTCCTGCTGATGGAAGCCACACCACTGGTATCGGGGTGTTCTGGTGCAACTAGCCCACCAGAAGGCCACAGAGCCGTTCTGCCTAGCCTGACTGTATTGTATGTTCTTGAATACGATAAAGACTCTTGCACCGTACATCCTCCAGCGATTGGGGACCGACTGCCTCCGGGCCTACTGACCGGCCCGGTCCGCTCCGCCAAAACATCGACCTTGGCGTCTTGCACACACTCACTGTTATTTGCAAGCTTTCATTAATTGGTATGGATTGTGGAAGGGCTTAGGGGAAGAGAAAAAGAGGAGAACAAGTTCAATGTCCACCCGCGCTTCGGAAGTGAACTTCGGTGGCGTCGAAGTCGACCGCGTTGCGACACGGAGAAGTCACGTAGAACGAGGTCGCGGCCGAGGTCGCCAACGAGTTACCGGAGGTGGCGAGGGACAGGGAGCTCATCGACGCGACGGCGGCGCGGATAGTGCAGAGGTCATCGATACCGTCGGGGGCACGAAGCCGCATGTCGACATGCTCTTGGACCTTGCGGCCGCGCTGGCCGGGTCGATCGGCAGTGCCGCATCGGCAAACCTAGACCCGACGGGCGAGTTTCCCAGTGTCTTCGAGCCGCGCATGGGCGTGGCCAATCTGATTGGTTGCGTGAGCGCCTCTGCGGAAGTGCCGGCATGGTTGTGTGAAACATTCGTTGTCGAGATCGGTCCTGACAGAACGGAGATAATCGAGCTCGAAGATAGAAACAGCTCTGTTCTACTCCGGTCAGGTTATAGTAAGTAATTGCCCCGACCTAAATAAAGCTCTGAGTTAACGCCCGCTTCGCTGGTAATCATGTGTTGGATTTAATGGTGATACCATCAATTGAGAATGAGTGGCATGAGGCGTGAGAGGGACGCTCAGGGGAGTCCTCTTATCCGTCCTCTTCCATGACTAAGCTAAAGTTTATCGTACACACACGTGATATTCCAACATCATGTCTTTTAATTAGCCGGTAACGCGTTACTACAAAGGGATCAGATAGACATTACTGGTCTATTAGCTCTCTCCTAGAAAACCCTATAGAGTTTAGTTTAATACTGTGCGGGCCATTTCGATGTCTAAGTATTACACCTCTTACTCGAATTGAGCATGGCATACTGTTAAAGCCACAGGTACATTCAATATAAACTCAAGCAAAATCTAGCGCCCAAAAGCAACTTCTGCTGACAAGCACGGTGCAGGTATACAAAGCGGCGCTAATATTTACCGAGCCTTACTTCCGCGGGGGACCACGTCCAGGCGTGCCACCGTTCAAACTATCCGGCTTCTAAACCATTATACGAGCAGCCCTGATTAGAGACTTCAGAACAAGAGAGAAGTACTAAGGCAGCAGAAGTAACAGGATATAAGAGCTCGCAGAGCCTCATCCAGCGGCACAAGAAATTAAGCTAAATTTATTTACTATAAAATAGAATAACGGGTGATTCTCCCGCAAACGAAGGAAAAGAAAGTTACATTCGCCTTATTGTTCTAGTTAATGTATCCCATAAGCGAGTAGACCACCCAAGCGAGCAGACTACCCCTTCTCTTAGAGATAATAAGCTATTCCCTTAGGGAGGTGGAAGAGGCATCCAGTATCTATACCTCTTACAAGGTAATTACACTAACAGGATCAATAAAGCTGAAATATCCGTAAGCATCCGTCAAGTATCAACTGGTAGCTTTTATCCTCTGCTAGCAGATTCCAACTTTCATGGCCTGTTATCGCGCATACGGTTTACTGTTTGAGTAGAAAGTTAGTTTTGAACCGATCACTATATCCCGAAGAAGTAAATGCATACCCTTGTCCAGCATGCGTTGATATTGGAAATAAGCCTCCCGATAGCAGCTGCACCGCACGCACTGAAGCCTGCAATAATCGTTGGCGATGCAACCCCATGGTTCGCCTTCGCAGCACCATACGCAGCCGCGGCGCACACGCCAATGTCGCCAACGGCCGAAACTCCATAGCCGACGGCGCATGCCCTGCAGTTGCCCGGGTGCGGGGCACGGGCGCACGAAGAGATGAACTGCGACGACTTGGTGTTCGCCTGCGACTCCTGCTGCGCCTCGACACGGTCGATGACAGCGTTGCCGGTGCGGCGACGTGTGAGAGTCGTCGTGCTCACCTCCTTGTCGGCAGATGCGGGGTTCTCGAGCAGAGTGGCGTAGTCAATTTGGCCCGTGCAAGAAATGGTCGGGAACACATTCTGGAGCTGGGCCTCGATGGTGCTGCATGCCTCATCGCGGACACCGGGTAGCGGGACGGATGCGTTTACGCTGGTGGTGGAGTTGGCCAGCGTGCAGGTGATGCCTGGCATGAGGGTGTGCACGTGGTCCGATATCTGGGCCCAGAGAGCGGCGCTGTTGGCCGGCTCGAGAACCTGCTCAACGAATGGCGTGAGCTCGAAGGAGCTGTACGCGGCGGATGTGGCCTGGGCGCCGATGCTGATGCCCAGGGCGACGGCGAGGGACTTGATGGAGACCATGGTGGCAATAATAGAAGAGGAAGTCAGCTACAGATGGAGATCAAAGTGCCTGGAGCTTGACGTGCAGCGAGGAGTGCTACCTCTGGTACTTATACCTCTTACTCTTCAATCCCGAGTCGGCCTCGCCAGAGGACGCCGCCTTCAGATTCCACTTTCATTTCTTGTGATGCACCGCGCGTATGGAAATCGCCGTGTGCCTTCCGTTGTCGAGTCAGCACATCCTAACGCCGGAAGATTTGGTCATGAGGTTCGCTTTGCTCCCGAAACGGAAAACACAATCCGACCAATCTCTAGCAGAGTCATTCAGCAACCCCAGTGTCAGTACGCTGGCTAGCGATAGACCCACTGCTTACCCATTTCGTGAAGCTGACTCGTGTAATAAGAGCGTGTAGTATCAGCGCCATCTCAATTATCAATACTATGGTCGGAAGCGTATCTTTTGTTGGTGCAATCTCGACGTAAGTCATCGCTTCCAGGCGATTCCTGATATGCTATTAGCTGAAACCCCTGACAAAAGCTAGTTTTCACCCTTGTCAGGACGGAGCGCACTAACAAAAGATATCCCTGAGACCACAGTAGAGTGCACGGCAATGAATCGTCCCAAAGATATATCACCGGTGCCCAGCCGTTGAAACAAATGTATATAAGCACCATGGGTTTCCGTAGCCATAGGACCGCCATCAGCCACCTCTGTGATAGTTTCTACCTCTAGCCTGAACAAAATGCATTTCTCTGCTGCCACGGTCGCCCTCGGCGCTGCGCTTTTTATGCAGTAAGTGCAATTGCCCCGCCGCAACAGCTGCACACTGACAACACCACCCAAGGCTTGGATTTGGAGCTGCGGCGCCTGTAGAGGATGCCCATCTCGAGAAGCGCAAGTCTTGGCGCCACTGTGCTTGCCAGGTCTCCTCGCACGGCATCATCGACTACGTCTCCACTGCGCTGGTCGCCCAGTACAACACGTGGAGGTGGCATCTAGGTTCGCATTAACCGCCAGTGCTCACTCCCTTGTTATGCTCACATGCAATCAGAGGACTTTCCTAAGACCGCTGGAAAGGAGGGGGCCCACTATACCGGAGTTTACGTAAGTACTGCTTCATGAACACCATTCAATATGCTTATAGTATCCAGATCGTCGCCAATTCCGGTAAAATTGATGGAGGTGCATTCCACAACGAATGCCTCCTTAATGGCGGTGCCGACTCCACTTGCTTCTAGGTGCGATTGACGGCGGTTAGGTCTTCTGTCGGCGCATTACGCTTGTAGTCTAGAGTTCAATCTAAACTACGAAATTATCATTGCTCTCTATGCTTATAGCCTGTGAAAAAATGTAATAATACCTGCTGTATATAAAGCTGGGTCTCTCTCTAAGGATCTAAAAGCCAAAGATGGCGGGAAGCTATTTAGTGTTGCTGAATGTTGCAGCGCTTTCGTGGGAGACATGTGGGTCCGTTCCATACTGCGCACGTGCGCTTCTGCTTTTCGCTTACAATCTTAATGCCTGCATCCTTCCTTCTTTCCGACTGTGCCGTGGAGGATGCGCCGTAGCACTGTATATCGTCGTTCATAAGATGAAAGAAATCGTACGGTTCTCGGCCTTCGTTTTTCGCTAGTTCTGCGGCTACGGGAGATAGTAACTACACGGATGTCTTTGAACGCCCCATATTATCCGTTATCATGGTTATCAGGACCCATATGCTTGAGCGACCCAAGCGAGAGGGCTGAGTGACCTGTGTGCGACGTCGATAACCAGTAGCCGACGCAGGGCCGACTCCACGGCCATTAGACGAGAGGCCACGGGACCAGTGTGAGGGCCATGCTCACAGCCAGCGAGCCCCAGACTAGAGGCCTATTGGTACGGAAGTGGCCGTTAGAGAGTCCTTTCAAGAGGACAAAGAATAATCATTCCCTAACTTGACTCTTTTCGTTCCAAGCCTCAATTATCGTTCATCCTCTCGGTTGTGACTTCCTATCTATGTCTAGTCCTCGCAGTTCCGGGAAACTACTTATTCTTACTCGGCCAAGTTTTAAGCTTAAAACATTAGCCTAAATTTAAGCTCAAAAACATTCGGCTCGTACCGTGGTTAAGCGCCTTCGCCCTTCTTGAGCTGAGTATATTCGGCCCGACATTAGTAGCTTGTCTCCCTACACGTTTATAGACGGATATATTAATCCTTAGGCCGACTCGCTTAGGGCAGTGGTATAGTAAAAAAAAAAAAAGCGATAATTAAGTAAGAAAGGCTATAGTCTAGCAAGAAAAGCTATAACTCGGCAATAGCTTTATATTTATAAATGCGCCAACTTCTAACTAGTTAAACCTATGGAATACCTCGGACGCCACTTCGATAATCTAAAATTTAATATTTCTCGGCTCGTCTTATAATTGCTACTAGTATAATCTAGAGCTCTGTTTAAAGATCTCTAGCTAGCAGTCGCGATACGCGATATAATATATAATATATACTATACATTATATCTGCTTCCGCTAAGATTATTTAATAAGCCACCTATTAGTGAACTAAAGTTGTATTCGCTACTTGAATTAATCTAGTCTATCTCGGAATACGATTTCCTCTTCTACACCGCTACTCTCGAGCTAAGAGAGGATCTATAGTAGTCGGGTTCTTCCGGAGGCACGTAGAGATGGGGAACTAGAGATTGTATATAAAGTCCGAAAATCCGCTGTAAAGATAGTTGACACAAGCTATCTTCGCTAAACAAGGACTCCAAAGCTATTTTTCAAAGGTTTTTTTCCTGTATGCCGCTCTTCTACTCTCCTGTTTCTAAAAATTTTAAGTTTTCTTTCTATAAGAACCGTACCTCTGACATACTTAAATTATAGAAAACTAGCAACTATGCGTCTCTCTCTCGCCATTACTTCTCTTGTCCTGGCCTACGCCCCGGCTTTTGCTATTGCTAAAGCTAAAGACTGCGCTTTTTTCTACTCTAAGCCCGCGAGTGGTGACCTGTCCTCTGACTACACATGGCTGCTCCAGGCCTGCAATGGAATTGGTGGCAATATGGTAAGTATAAAAAAGGATCGCGCCTAGAACATCTAGGCTGTGTAGACTTTGGCTTTGTTCGCTAACCATGGTGTAGCACGACAGCGAGTGGAATGTGCCTTCCCGTGGCGATAATAATTTTTGTGGCATCTGTAGGCGGGCTCGGGGCACGACAAGGGACCATGACTACACACCGGATACTCTTGGCAAAATTTCGATGCGCTGCGGCTCCTATGGCCAGGGAAGGTGCTCTGCTTAGTTTAGAAGGTATCGAATTTTGTGAGGTCGGCACCATCAAGAATAATTAGTGAATTTCTGCTTGATATCGAAAGAGTGCTCCTGCAGTGATCGGACGACAAATCAGAGTTGCTATCAATCAATCCAATCAATCTCGTCGTCATGGAGTTGAGTTGAGTTGAATTCATTCACCCTGACCCATCGCCCTGAGCGATATGCAGGCTACAACTATTCAACGTGTTTTACTACTAGTATACATGTTAAGTGTCAATTTGGGAGGAAAAGAAAGGATAAGGGAGGGCGGATAGTAAGGTGTAAGGGATATAATGTAAAGAATTTCTAAGCTATGGGTTCATCTCTATTCTTAAACCGTTATAAGTCTTGTATAAAGCTTAGCACAGCCTAAAGCTGTAATACTATTGTCTTCCCTTTGTGACTTTTACTCTGGGTAGGTGCAGCATTACTTAGAGGCTTTCCACTAAGTAGAGCAGATAAGTTATTCCGTTCTAGTCTACTATCTTCGTACATCTTTTATCGGCGTTGCTGGAGCAAGCAGCAGTCAAGAAGGACATAGAAAACTAATTTAACTTCTCCACATTCGCATTATTTATTATTGATCCGGCCCATTCGAGTGCGGTATTAATTAAGCCAGCAGTAGCCAGTTCGCAACTAGGCAAGAAGACTAGTCTGACTCCGTAGAAGCTTATTATATAGATGCCGGGTGTAAGGGCCTAGTGGAGCTGTGTTAATACTTCGGAGGTGTTATTCTTTATCCGAGTTTTCCTATTCTGCTACCTAGGTTACATGCGCTGTTTCCTTGGCTGCTTGGGCCTAAAGTAATGCTAGTAGTCTAAAACTATATTCTCTAAGGCGTATAGTTATAGCTTTAGCAAGCTTATCCGCTTCCTCATTCCCTCTAATCCCACTGTGGCTTAGAACCCACTAAAGAGAGAAGCTAATCTAATAGATATCCCTAATATGCTAAGCTGCTTCTATAATCGAGCGTACTATGCCTTAGCCGGATCGCCGTTTGTGTGGGTTTACTAGTGCTTACAGGGCTACCTTAGAGTCGCTATAGATTATATAGAATGCTAGGTTTAAATTACCTTCTTCGAGATTCTGCTCCACTGCTAGTTCCATGCCGGTGTTAATAGCAATAAGTTCAGCGGCTGTAATGCTATAGAACTTACTAGAGCCAACCCCCTTCTAGGCTTATCTATAGATTCTCTACCCCTGGCCGATGATTACTATAGCTGCTCCAAGCTATTCTCTTACTTCGGATGTATCTATAAAGATCCTCTTTATCCGGTCCGGTTTAAGCTCTTCCTTAAGAACCTCTAGAGTCTAAGATTTAGGTAGTTGTAGTTGGATATTATCTAGTAGCAGAGGCTTCTATAGTGGGAGGAGGCAGGTATTAATTACTTTAGTGTCCTCCGCCTAGCTTAGGCTTTATAGCTTAAGAGTTGCATTAAGGGGGCTAAGGAAGCTAACTACTAGATTAAGCGTTAAGTTACTTTATTAATAAGAGCCTTGCACGGGTACGAGGTTAGAAGTATTCTAAGGTTAGAAATAACCCTCTCTACTCGGGCTTAGAGGCGTAGCTTTATTAGTAGAAGGAAGTTCTCGTAGTCTAGTACTTCGGTTAATACGGTTCGAAAGGCTAAGATAGCCTTAGTTATTGCTATCCGCTAAATCCTAGAGAGCACTGCTACTTGCCATTTATATTTCTTTAGGGAGTGCTAGACGGTTAAGGCGTAATCTAGTTAAGAAACTACGCATGCTTAATAAAGCTAGCGCATCTATTTTAGTCGAAGGTGCCTTAGTCTACCTATAGCTAGGCAGGTCTTAGTTGCTCGTATGGCTACTCTCTAGACATAGGCTCTCTACCGGAGCTGCTAGTTAAAGATAACTCCTAAGAGCTTTACTTCTTACTTAGGCTCAATTATATGGTTGCCCATTGCTATTACTGCTAAGTAGTTATGGTCTAGACTTCTTATAAAGTATATAAGCTCCGTCTTATCGGCTTTAAAGCTTAATCCGGTTTACTCTACCTAGCGTTATATTCTTAGGATGTCCTCTCTCTACAAGGCTACGAGATTCTTGCTTATAGATAGGCTAGTTCGCCATTAAAAGTAGTTATTAATATAGGCAGATACTCCTCTAGTGAAGTCTACTAGCTAGTTCACCAGGTCGGCGTTATAGAAGGCAAATAGAATTAGGAAGAGTAGAAAGCCTTAGGGGAGGCTAGGGTGTTCTAAGGCTGCTACTGGCTTAGTATAGCCATCGAACGATACCGAGGTAGCCCTATTCTCTATAAAGCTTATAATCTAGTATCTTACTTTAGCTGGGATCCTTCTTATAGCTAGACAGTAGTCGAGTAACCCCTTATTAACTACGTTAAAGGCACCTTTTAGATCGAATACTATTAGCGTAACTACTTTATATTCTTTCTAGGCCTTCCATATTGCATTAACTAGGATAAGTAGGGCTTGCTCTGTGGACCTGCCTAGTCTTGTACCGAACTGGGTGGCCGGGAGGAGATTATGCTTCTTAGTATAGTAGGATAGCCTCTTTACTATTACTACTTCCAGCAATTTTCCAAGTATGTTAAGCAGAGAGATTGGGCGGTATACTTTAGGAATTATATAGTCGGGCTTGCCGGCTTTTCGGAGGACGATGATCGCTGCTATTCGCTAGGCTTTTAGGTGGTAGCCAAGATTAATAGATGTAGAGAAGATGTGGTGGATATACTTAGTAATACTAGGCTAAAGCTTTTGCTAGATAAGCATTAGGAGGCCATCCTCTCCAGGAGCAGAATTAGCTTTAGCAGATTTTAGACCCTAGTAGATTTCGGCTTTAGTAATTGGTTCCCACCGCATAGGAGGTGCTATAGCTAGTTAAGATAGAGGTTATAAGTCAGTTAGTTTTAGAAAGAAAGTGTCTAGTAGAAGCTATACCTTCTCTCTATTTTTCGTAACGTCTCCATTACCGGTTAAAAGCGGGGGAATATTACTATAGTTATTACTTAGACTAGCGTATTTAGCTACCTTCTATAGCTAGTTACCCTTCCCTATATTATCTAAAAAGTCCTTCTAATAGCTACTCTTTACGTGTACTATCGCCTTTACCTATTCTCTACGGGCTGTTTTTATAGCGCTATACTAACCTAGCGTGTCTAGATTGTCTCTTCTAAGGCTTGCACTAAAGGTTTACTATAGCCGGCGGTGCTTATTGTATTTCGCTTAGTATTATTTTAGCTCCGGGCTAAACCACTACTTTAAGTACGGGGATAGCTTAGCAGTTAGAGTTAGCTCGTTTATAATAGTCGCGGTAACGCTAATAAGCTGCTCGACTACCTTATTAAGTTATTCCTACGTGATAATTTCTTTCGCTTACCTAAGGGCGCGCTAGATAGCCTATCCCGCCTTCGTCTAGTCTATTCGTTCGTAGAGCTTTCGTGGCGGCCGTGTATTTACTAGTTCGACATTCGTGTTCTATTCGGAGTAGATAGCTCTATAGTCTAACCCGTAGTTTTAGTTAAGGAGTTCGCACTTAATCAGCTGGTTTAGAAT
Source organism: Macrophomina pseudophaseolina (assembly GCA_022204955.1). NCBI lineage: Eukaryota > Fungi > Ascomycota > Dothideomycetes > Botryosphaeriales > Botryosphaeriaceae > Macrophomina > Macrophomina pseudophaseolina. The sequence goes on from JAJJID010000224.1 coordinate 63,659, forward strand.
ATTACTAAGAATAAGGTCTAGCGTCGTTTTACTATTAGCCTTATTACTAGCGTAGCAAGTTAGTATGCCGCGGTAAAGGTGGCTCTAAAGCTGGTGTTCTTCTA
>JAJJID010000225.1:0-63341 GCA_022204955.1 Macrophomina pseudophaseolina
AAATCCTGCGTGGCATCATCGTCGGTGAGGTCCATGGCACCGTGTATAACCCGGGTAAGAGCCTACGAGGGCTCCTACGACTCCTACGAGTTGATGGGAGTCCAGGGAGGCGGTGGAGGGAAGGACTCGCTCAACTCCTCGCCGGCAGCCGTAGCCACCTAAGTAGCCGTCTCTATAACCTCCGGCGGCACTAGGCGAGGCTTCTTGGCCTTTTTCACACCCTTGGAGGTTGCAGGAGGCTCCCCAGCTTACCTACGCTTAGCGGAGGGCTTAGAGGCGCGCACTAGGCGGCTTCTTTTGGGCGGCATGATAAACAACACCAAGAAAACGTATAAGACGATAAGCTTAACTAATTTAACGAGGTTTGGCAGGGGTTGGACGCATTGTATCCACGTATATCTATTTTGTATAAGGTTCGCTTACAGTGATGTTCCTTGCAGATAACTTAGCGCCGCGCTCGGTCCCGCATAAACTGAACTTGAAACGCACTATATCTGTTACTCCGATCTTTAGATCATCTATTAGTTCGGCCGATCTCCGAAAATTTTACACACCCGACTTTCGACACCTCGCATTCTTTTGTATCTAGTTTTTCGTAACTATAAACCTTCTTTTTTGATTAAAAAGGACTTTTTTTTATAGTATTTCTTAGCACTACTATGCTTTCTACCCTTTTTTCTATAGAAAAAAAAAACTAAAAAAAGAAAAATTAATTCTTTTGCGTTCTTCCCGCCAAGAGTCGCTAAGACTAGGTAAAAATTAAGGATTTTTTAAGATATTCTAGTCTGCTCTCTTACATCTAGAAACTTTTAAAAAAATAAGTAGATATTTAGTATCTAGACACTTAGACCTATAAGTAACGTTATACTTAATTTTATATGACTACTGGGTTTATCGCTACACCTTAACTAAAACCCAAAGTTTCTTCCTTGCATACCGGACGAGTTCGGAAGACTAAGCTTTCTTGCTTACCTACGTACCGGACGAATTCCGAATCCATCACATGGCCCGTCTCATCTAACAAACCTACCTTCAAGCCGTGTTTTTGATTAACCCTCTTTAACCTGCATCCTTCCCTACTGTACTTCACTCCACAGATATCGTTCTCTACCTTGCCTTCCACAGTCGCCATTTTCGATCATTCTCTCCCAATGACTTTCACCATTGGCATTGCGGGTATTACCGGGAAAGTCGGCCTCCTCGTTGCGAAGGAACTCCTCGGACGCCCAGATGTTGATGTGCGAGGGTACTGCCGCAACCCTGACCGCCTTTCTCCCCGGCTGTTGAACCATCCTCGGTTTGCCTTGATCCAGGGTCAGGTCGACGATGTTGCTGCATTACGCGATTTTGCGAAATGCTGTAACGTTGTAGCTTGCTGCTACCTCGCAGACAACGACGTGATGGTCGACGCGCAGAAGCTCCTCATCGACGTGTGTGAGGAGCAGGGCGTTGACCGCTACATCGCTAGCGACTATACCTTCGAGTATTTGAAGCTCAAGCCGGGGCAGTACATCAAGAAGGATCCTATCATCAACATTCATCGGTACCTAGAGACGAAGAAAATCAAAGCGGTTCACGTCCTCGTCGGCATGTTCATGGAAACGCTCTTCAGCGAACTGGTCTACTTCTGGGATCCGACGGAGAAGAAGATCCGCTACTATGGCACCGGAAACGAGATTTTCGAATTGACCAGCTACTTCACGACCGCCCAGTATGTCGCGGCCATCGCTCTTGATACTGAAGCCGTTGGCTTTCTCAGATGTGCGTTACGAACAATCGAGCTACTAGCTACAATACTAATCTCATGCAGTCCTCAGTGATCGAAAGACGACGCATCAAATCATCGGCGATTTTAAGTCTGTCTACGGCGAGGAGCCTCAGGTTGAGAGACTCGGCTCTCTAGATGATTTGTATGAGCAAGCTCACCAAGACGGGGAGCAAGACTTTGTCCTGTATGTTTGTAGTATTCTTCCATCTGAATGCGCAGCTAACATTCAGGCTATAGGGCAGGCACACACGTAATGTTAATGGGGGTGATCCATCTCGAAGGGGAGCTTGACTACATGAGGTATCCCACCATTAAACCCGAAACGCTAAGAGACTTCTTCAAGAGGCGTCCACTTTCTAAGCTGGCTGGGTCGCTCGACGCCGTTGCTCAAGAATGGTGGGATTCTAGTTGAGAAGAGGGTCTATAATGGGAAAAAGGCTTTACTGTCTCTGTTCTTTATACAGCTTAGTCGCTCATTTATATTTATTTCCTTTGACATGTTCCGCAAGCGAGTGCATCACACAAGCAAGTGCATCACCCCATTAAACCTCTACCACTTTAAGTACGAATTACTCCACAACGCGTTATAAAATCGATTATCTGTAATATATATTCAGTAGGTGAAAGCGTTGATGCCTGTTGGATGAGAAAATTCATTAGCATAGCAGCCCGGTTGGTGGGTGTTTACTGCGGACAAGGGCACATACCGCTGAATTGTTGGAGGAACGCCACGCCCATCCCGACGGCCGTCCTGCGCCACGACCTCTTTGTGGAAGAGGTCAAGCCAGCCCAGCACATCCAACTTCAGGCCCTTGGCGCCGGGGTGTCTCTTCTCCTGGTCGAGCTTCTCCATCTCCACCTCGCTCAGGATCCCCTTATGCTCCGTCTGCACGCGTGCATCCGAGCCCGGCAGGCCCCTCAGCTTCTCAAGGCTTCTCAACGTATCCTGGGGCCGATTAACGAGGGCAAGCCAGCGCGGCGAATAAGGGTAGAAGTGGGTGCCGTCGCCGAGCAGCGTGGAGCAGACCATCTGCAGGCCGAAGGGCACGCGGAACGAGGCCTTGCCGGCGAGGTAGCGCATGCCGTACGTGATCCAGTACGAGGCCACGACGCCGGTGACGATCGAGACGGTCTCAAGGGCGAGCAGCGTGCCGCGCAGGTGCGGCGGCGCGATTTCGGAGATGTAGGTGGGTGACCCCTGAGGCCACGTATTTGTCAGGCTGCTGGAGACCCATCTCATGGGGTGGGAGGAGCGTTGACTTACCATGGCCAACGTGCCGACGCCAATGCCTCCAATGGTTCGGCCGGCGACTAGTACACCGTATGATTGTGCGGCTGTTTGCATGATGGCGCCGATGTTGAAGATGATGACGACGACAGCAGTGAGAGCTTTCTTGCGAGAGATCTTGTCCGCCAGCGTGGGGATGAAGAGGCATCCGACGAAAACCCCGAACTCCAGCATTCCGGTCATGAAACCCTGCCAGAACGACTCTTCGGCCATTGGGAACCTGGAGTGGAATTGAGGGATGACATTGACGATGGAGATGACACCTTGGCCATAGCCGAAGGAGAAGCCTCCCATCGATGCGAAGAAGGTAGCTCCCAGTACGTACCCGGAGCTGCCCAAACCTCGCAGACCACTTGGCCCATACGCGACATTCTCGGCAAGGTTGGTAGGGAGGGTTGCAGCGTCGGTGTTGGAGAGGTCGTCGACCCTTTCTAGTGAAGGTCTTCGAACTTCTTGTCGACATCGGACCCGGAATCTTGCCCCATTCTGTTGGCGCGACGCTATTCTGCTTGGTTTGAAAAGGAGGAGTGCAATGGAATGTAGCGGAAGGAAGGATGGAGAGGAAGAGAGGGAAAAATAATTGCGCAGATGTATTCAACCTTTCGGAGCAATCAGGAAGCCATTCCCTGTGCCGCTAACTGCATCGGGTAATGCTGAGGCTGACGTTTCCAAGGCATGCTCAAGGCGCCCCACGGGGACGTGTGCCTAGGCAATTTTTCCCCGCGGAGTCATGCCATAGGGTAGGGCGTTTCCAATGCCCGAGCAATCTTCTCACGTTCTTCTACCGGTTAAAACCTACACAAGTGATACGATTCGGACAAAAATGACGTAGCATGGCAACCGGATCGGAAATCGGCCTCATTGGCCATCTCCGACAAAAAGCCGTGAGGGACTGAAGGCCATTACAAGATGACGCAGGAGAAGCATTCAAAGCTTTTTGGCGTCTTCCAAATCAGTAATCGGATTCGGCAAGACTGAAATATCCGGAGACTTCCATGCCACCGAACGCGAACGGTCGCTAGATTCTACCTGGTAAGTCACACGGTTGGCGGCCATCACTTTTTTATGTCGTTTCAGGCATCGATACCGCGGATCTGCGCAAACAGCCTCCGCAAAGTCGCCACGAGCGCATAATTATCTTTCTGGAAGGCATGTTGTAAAAGCATTTTTCTCCGCGGACAGGGATTCACTTCCGCTGAAGTTCTTGCAATAGCATCTCAATAAGAGGAGACGCTGAACTCTAAAAGAGCGCCGGATATCTTACTCGAGTCGTACAAATCATGCCGCCCATATCTCTTGTCCATAACAATGCATCTCATCTTAAATTAGACAATCCGCCATGCACAGCCCTCCCAAATTTTCAAAGATAATGCCCAAAATACGGAATACTCTTGAACAGCGCATCATAATCCTTCGCGACCCAACCCGTCGCCGGGCCACCTTGCCCCACGACCCCAACACCACCCCACAACCATAAGCCCGCCACAGCGGCCGCAACGGCATTGATGCCATACCATCGCCTCTTCCGCCTCAGCATGCCCTCCGATCCACCCTGCACTACGCTCGCAGGATTCCAGCCCAGCCATTTCGCCCAGCCCCAAACAGAGTGCCAGACCGCGATGCCGACGAGCGACGAGAAGCCCGCGAAAGCGATGGCCGGATGGCGTGCGAAAGCGTGGCTCACGTACTCGAGGCCAATGCCGGCAGAGCTGCCCTCGACCCACAGCGGGAGGACGCGGTTCGCGAAAGCGTGACCGGCAACGAGGGTGGTTGCGAGGTAGCCGAGGGCGCTGGTGCCGCTGAGCTTCGGCCAGGGGACAGTCCTGCGCTCGCGGAAGGTGGCGCTATCGCCAGCGTAGCGCTTGAGGGTCTGGCGGCGGCGGTAGAAGCGCAGGGCGAGGCCGGAACCCACGTGGAGGGCCAGCGGGGCGGCGACGAGGAGGGGCTCGAAGGGGATGTCCTGGTAGTAGGGGCGGGTGAGGAGGAGGTAGTTGTCGCTCGCGGCGATGGAGCGGGTGGCGAGGGGTATCAAGGCGGTGTTGGTTATGTGTGCGGCGGCGAAAATGGAAAAGGCATAGGATGAGTATTTTTGGACGCGAGTTACTGGGGGTTGGTCAGTGATGGTCGGATAATAGCTGCGGAGAACATGAAGGCAGAGACAGGCAAAATCGGCACATGGAAATTGGTTTCTATTTTGCGGAAATCTGAAGTGATGCAGAAGACAACAAACACTCGATTCCAGAAAACCACAGATGACGTCGAGGGAGTGACGGAAAAGTCTTGGCGCTAGGATAAAGAACCCCAGAAATTAAGAGACGACGAAGGGGGAGATGAGATCTGTGTAGCAAGGGAGAAGGAGAACCAAATACACCGAGCTGATGAGACAAACGTACAATAATATGCCGGGCCATGGCCACTGAGACCCAGGGTAGTTGCACGTGGCAACAACTTCGGCGGTGCATCTTCCGGAGCAGCATCTTCGGGAAAATAGCCGGCCTTCTCTTCGTAAGGCGAGTACTCGACGGGGGAGGGCTCGAGTATTTCGAGGCTGAAGACCGACTCCGCGTCCGGGGCGGGATACGGCATGGTGGGTTGTGCTGGAGGCAGAGGTGCGGAATGACGCAGTGGAGGTTGGGGGAAGAGCTGGCGCGCGTCAGCGGAATTGGCTGGTCTGTGACGCGCTCAATCGGCCGCAAAACTGGCCGAGCCGCCGATCCGAGCTTCATTCGTCAGAGACGCCCGCCCAGCTCCAGAGCCGCAACACCATCACTCTCGCCCTCGCGACCACTGCCGATTCCCAGCGCAGCACAGTCTCCGTGACGCGTGGTGCTCGACATGCCTCCGGTAGGCAGTTGACGATTTGGGTTGTTGAGAAATCGTACTAATATGCTGCCCAGCGCACCTTCACCAACCCGGCGCCCAAGGTCAGCTGCTCCGCCGCCGCCTCGCTACGACCGTCCCGGCCACCAAATTCGACTTGAATCACCGCTAAAACTATCCCACACAGACCGAGAGCGCTCGGGAGGCCGCCAAGAACTTCTTTTGTGGGTTATTCCTCCGCTGCTCTCTGACCCGTCGCTAACCCAACACCACTTCAGGCGAGCTGTGCCAAAAGGGCTACCAGCGCCACAACGAATATGAAGCCCATATGTCCTCGTACGACCACCAACACAAGAAGGAAAGAAGAGCCCCCATTGACTACACACCCCTTCCAGATTCATGCACTGCACGAACGTGGTAACAGAGACCAAGCACCCACACCACCAACACCCGCCCCCTTCCCTTCCATCTCTCTCCGCCTTCCCTTCCCTCTTTGAGCCCACGAATTTCGATCCTTAAAAAAAGAAATTCAAAATAAACTCCTCGCCTAACATCTATTCTTATTCTGTCCCAACAGCGCCTCAAAGACATGAAAGGCATGTCCAAAGACCCGCTCGCCGCCGAGAAGGCCCGCCGCGCCGAGCGCGCCCGCGACAAGGAGGCCGGCCTGGTCAAGCTTGACATGTCGTCCGGCTCCGCCTCCGCATCCGGCGCCTCCTCGACAGCCAAGCCGTCTGGGTTCAAGAAGGGCGGGTTCAAGAGCGCGTTTGGCGGAGGAGCGAGCAGCAGCACCACGACTACGACGCCCGCCGACAAGGGTTCCGCGCCGCAGCAGACGAAGGGTGGGTTTAAGAAGGTGTTTGGCGGAGGAGGGGAGGGCGCCGGCAGCGCTGCCCAGGTCGGGGAGAGGGATGGCAGGGCGGCGTCTGCGTCTGCGTCTGGGTCCGCGCCGGCGTCTGCTGGTGCAGCGGGAGCGCACGGCGAGGGGGACGACGACTACGAGACGGACAGCGACGAGGACCTGGGCTACGAGAAGTACGACCCGCTGCGCCCGACGGGCTGCCGCGACCCTGGGTGCAACTGCCGGCATGACGTCATTGCGCAGACCATCTTCCCGGTGTAGCGAAGAAGTCTGTACCATCGTTGCAATCGCTTGGCGGTGCGTCCTTTTGTTTCAAGGGTGTACATGGCGTTCTATTGACGGGACAGATTTGGGAAGGGGAGGGAACATATACCCGCGAAGCTTTCAGAAACACAAGATAAGCAATGCATCATCGCACAACAGCATCGTCAAGACCATTTACTTCATGACTGGAAGTCTTTCGTGATAAGAAGAGTTGTCTTCCCTTTCCATGTACTGCAAATTCCCGAAACCTCTTTCATCTTTTCGCCTAAAAACGCCAGTACTCCCTGCCTGCTTGGCTGCCTGCATGCATAGCCGCCTCGTCTTTGAAGCCTGACCCAAATCCCAAGACCTCCCGTAATAAGACAGTGGAAAAAAAGCAGTCGCCAGTGCCTGAACATCACAGGTCCAGAACTTCCGGTGGGAAGTTGGTCCCCTCGCACTCTCGAAAACACCCCCACCACACAGCACCCACGAAGCAACTCACAAACCAGCCCAGCCCACCACATCACCTCTCCACAATTTTCCCCTTCTTCTTATCGAAATCCAACACCTTCCGCTTTCGATGATTCTGCGCCATCTTCCACCGCACATACAATAACACCGCGTCCTTGACCGCCACGAACAGACAGCCGCCCACCAAGCTGCGCGCCCACCGCTGCTGCAAGAACCCCGTCGGTCTCCCCGACGCAGGCGGCGTGACCCAACTCCTGGGCAGGCCGAGGCGGATCAGCTCGCCGACGGCGGCGGCGATGGAGGGGAAGACGAGCGCGCCGAGCACCGTGTCGGCGATGTTGGTCGTCTGATTGATGAGGTTGCGCTCGCGGTGGACAGCGCGGGGCCGGCGGGGGTGTTGCTGGTGTGCGGCGTGCGGCTGCGCCTGCTCCACGTCGGCGTGCTGCGCGTCCTGCTGCTGGTGCGGCTGGGGAGCCGCAGCGTCGTCGTCCAGCGGCGGGGCGTCGAAGGCTGGAGCGGCCGGGCGGTCGGCGCCGGCGGGCCACTGCGGCATGCCGGGGAGGTCGTGGAAGTCGTCGTGGAAGTGCTCGTCGTCCTCGTCGCCTTCCTCGACGATGTCCAGGCGCAGCTCGAAGATGTTGTCCTCGTCGGCGGGGAAGTCGTCGGCCGGGTTGTCGCCGTTGGCCTGCTCGCCGTCGGTTTCGCCGGCGCGGGGCTGGATTTCCTTCAGCCATTGCCGTTGCCGGGCGCCCCAGACTTTGTCCATGTAGTTGTTGTAGAGGCCGCGGATGTAGGGGAGGAGGGAGAAGGAGAGGGCGGCGCTGGGCGGCCAGTGGCCGATGTTGAGGAACTCGTCGCCGGCGTTCGAGGAGGCGAGGAACACGACTGGGAGGATGGGAAGGATGCTATCGGCGATTGAGACGCGGGAAGCGATCAGGATAGGCGGGATGGCGGAGAGGCCGAAGTGCAGACGAGCATGCTGGAAGAAGCGGGTCACAGCAGCGAGGGCGACGGAATCGTGCGCATGGTTGCGGAATACCGCCGGAGCCTGGTGCAGCGGCTTCAAGATGCGATAGCCATCCTCGAGGCCAAACAGGGCGTAGACGGTGCTCACGCCATGCATGAAGCAGGCCTGGTAGACCGTGTATCCCAGCACGCCCATGGTGCCCGGCAGGATCAACATTCCCGTCAAGCGCTCGATTGCGCGCACGCCATTGACGACCTTGCTGGTCGGGCGCTTCAGGTGGATCTCGTTCTTGCACTGGGGGCACTTGATCTTGGAGCCGGTGCCAGCCTGGCGGCGGGCATTGGGAGCTTCCTGGCTGGCGACCCAGTCGAGCAGACAGTCCTCGTGGGCGACAAGGGCGCACGGGCACGGACTGCGCCAGGCTGACGAGTCGGGGCCATCTTCGGTCTCGTCGTTGAAGCAGATCCAGCACTTGCGCGGCTCGTCTTCCTCGTTGTGCTGCGGCTGAGCGGGGGTGTGCTCGGCCTCGGGCCTCTGCGATGCGGTGTTTCTGGGCAGGTTGAAGGCGCTGTCGAACAGGACGGTGTCGGAGTCGACGGAGGCTATGGATAGGGACTCGCTGTCGGCACGCGGGGTGCTGGCGTGGTCGGCGGAGGCTCCCTGCTCGCGGGGCGATGTGCGGCGCTGCGAGGCCTGGCGGGGAGGTAGAGAAGCCATGGTGGGTAGTATGCGGTCAGGTGTGGCGATGCGGGTGGAAGAAGCGGGGGCCGTGCTAAGACGACATAGGCGACGAGGTTCGCGCGAAAGCAACAGCGAAAGAAAAGGCAGGCGGCAGAGCAGCGAGGAGGTTGTGGAGTTGGTGGATGCTTGCTGGGCGGGCGTCGATGTCATCCGCCGGAGCTCGGCTACAGTCGCGGCAGAACTGAGTGACGCGCTGCCCTGCGTTTTTTGCCGCGTCCGCGCCCCATCACCGCGCAACCTCGCCCACGCGCCCACCTGACCCTGCCAACAGCCGTCACTCCGATCGCGGATCGCCTGGCTCTCGCATGCGAGCAGAGCCCACTTGAAGCACACAGCAGACCATGAGCCTGGCGTAGAAAATTCCCCGACTCCCTCACCTGGCGTCAACGGCGGCGACACAATGGCTACCCGGCGAACATCCGGCAGAGCACGTCCGGCCAAGCGCTACACCAATGACGCTTTTGAAGGCCTTGATATTGACGACGAGGCCACCAGCAGCGACCTCTTTGCCCAAGAAGGCGACGACTCTGGTGATGACGATGAATTTGACGCCGCGGCTGCTGATGACGAGCCAGATGTTGAGGATGACGTCTCTGAAGGCGTCGCGTCGGGAGAAGACGACGACGGAGATGGCGACGAGATCCTCAGTGACGATGAGATTATAGGCGGCGAAGAGGATCGTCCTCGCCGCAGGCCAACGTCAAAGGGAGGGAAGCCTATCAAACCTGGCTTTGTCCAGCGCGCTGAGGCGTCTTCCTTCAAGACGGGCAGCTTTAGTTCGCTGCCCTCACGCTCTCACGAGCACAAAGAGCCTGAGGCAAAGGCTTCCTCAAGAGGCGTCCCTGAAATGTACCACAATACCGGTAAGGATACCAGAATTCTGAATCTCTTTGGTCCGGGGAAAGAAGACGTCATCCCAGCAACATCAGCTCGAGATAAATGGCATGATGAGCCTGTTCTTCCGAGCAGGAGAGTAAACAAGCACGGCGAAGGTGGCTTGGCCTTCAGTACGAATTACACCCGAGCCATCCGGGATCATGAAGCAGACAAGGGCTGGGAGTGGTACTATGAGCATGGTGGAGAGCACGTCATCAAGTCACGGCAGAAGACCGAAAAACTATCTGCAAGCGATGCGGCTGCTTACCTGCCGCACACCGACAAGCCGGATCAGGAAGTACTGCTGGGCCCATTCAAGAACCAGAGGCCGGTGAAGGTTCCGGCAGGCGGAGTAGTCAATCTTGGTGAAGCGTGGGCCAAATATGCCTACAAAACGAATGGGGAGGAGGAAACTCCGAATACCGCCAAAGGCACTCCTCTCAGACAGGCATGGCTGTTCAACTTGGGAGGCAAGGTTCATTGTCTTGAATGGGTTCCGTGGCAAGACAAGTCACAGTACATCTCTGCAGCAGCATTGCAACGGCCAAAGACTTACAAATCCACCGAAAACTACTCGGCTCCAGGCTTTGCGCCTGCTGCGCCCACTCCTGCCTCTATATTGATATGGAGAATCAACCCCACCGATGACGGAAGACTTAATTTCGATAACCCTCCACAGCTCGATTTGGCAGTATGCACGAACTGGGGAACAGTGCGCACTATGAAGTGGTGTCCGGCACCACGGAGAAAGAAAGATAATGGCGACGAGGTGCATCTTCCACTACTGGCTGGAGTCTGGGGCGATGGCAGGGTGCGGGTCTTGGATATCAGGTATCCCAAGTCTTCCACCACCCAGCACCTTCATTTCCGCTCAGCAGCCTTCGAATCCAAGCCGCCAGACTGCGTCTTTACGAGTGTCGCGTGGATGTCGAGCAAGCATCTGGCATGTGGATGCTCCAACGGAAGTTTCGCAGTCCTAAACATCTCCGATTCCATACTGTCGGGCGAAGACGCTGCTCCCCGTCCGATCCTGTATAAGAGTATCCATAGCAGCTACGTCCTCAGCATTGCAGCAGCCTACCCCTCGCATCCGCACTACATAGCAACAAGCGGCATGGACGGCTTCCTCTCTCTCGTTGACATTCGAGCCCCGAACCAAGACATAACCTTCTCCCAGCGCTCACGAACGGGCAGTGCGCCGCTGGAATGGCATGACATGGCCCAGAGCTTTCTTACGTGCGACGAGAATTATACGCTCCTGGCTCTCTCCCTCCGGCGATTCCACGTCAACATGAGCGTTGGTCGTGCGAACAGCAACATCCAAGCCATCGCGGCCAGTCCCGTCCACCCATTCACCCTCATCGGCTGCACGGATGGCATGGCCATCTCGACCAACCCGATGCGCAAGGTGCTCATCGCCAAGGCGGAAATGTGGCATCAGACGTGGTTCATGCACGAATGGCGTCGCGCCATGGACCACAACGGCATCGTTGACGAGGCTTCAGCAGCTGCCGACACCCGCAGCGACATGAAGAAGCCGCCGGAGAAGGTCATGAAGGCGCAGCCAAAGATGGAGTTGAAGCATCCGGGGCCGATGAGCCGGATCATCGATGGATTCAAGGCAGAGGTGTACAAGCTCTGGGTAGAGCAGGGTCTGCCAAACCAGTATGAGGGCGTCGTCTACAATACAATCTATGAGGAGGAGACGGCGGCGACACAGGTCGCGTGGAATCCGAATCTGTGGTGCGGTGGATGGGCGGCGGCGGGCATGGGAGATGGGCTGATCAGAGTTGAGGATCTGGCTCTGTAATCGGGCAGATGTACAAGGGCGTCGGTTCAGGCCCAGGTCCAGATTCAGATAAGGGGGATGATTTCATGGTGCTTCTGATTCCGAATTAGCCCGCGGTCAGCAGATCCTCGTTCACATATTGACGGAATTGGCAAGAGAAAAGTTTCTGACGGGCTAATAAAGTTTCACTGGCGTCATCACCGTTTGATAGATATATGGCGTACCATAGACTCACGTGAACCCAAAGAGACGGATGTAATGGCCCCTTACTCCATGTGCAGATTGGTATCGGAGTAAATGAGCTGAAATGTAGAGGGATAACAGTCCAAATCGGTGCTCTTTGTTCTAGGTAAGATGATCACGTTATGAGCGCTGGAGCATTTACTCCAGAGACCAGTGCAGGTGGCTAATTTATACAAGAAAGTACCGTCCTTAATATATATGAATGTTAAATAGGCTCGACGAAACAGTGTGGAATGGTTTGCAGATCCGACGTAGCGAAATTCTATATATACAAAGAGTCGTCTTTCACTCCCTCTAAGCCGTACCTTGCGAGGTAACCAGTTCCCAGCCATCGCATCGTCGACTCTACTCCCCAGATCATTGCCATTAGTAGCGCTCCGAGCTCATCTAAGTCGCTTGGTGTCGCCTTCGCCATATCCTCATCCCAATGGGTCATTCGCACCTCGAGCGGCTCCCTCTCGCTATATGCTGTCTGCCAGCCGTACTGTGACTGTGCATTCCAAAGAGCCGCTTGAGCGGTAAAGCTAAGCCGTGTGTCTTGGGGTCTGTCGTAGCCGAGCTTCAAGAAACTGTAGACGCCCTTTAACATAAACGTTACAATCACTGTCCGTCGGCTGCTCTCTTGGGCCAGCCAGCGCGGCCAGTCCGAAGCGCCGCCTTGTGGCGCAAGAGATGTCCCGGCTGAGGCGGGTGATGAAGGTGCCAGATGATGCGTGCTTGATCTAAGCTGCTCTGCCCACATGATCAGGACTGGTTCATCCGCCTCCGCCTGGGCCCGCAGATGGATATCCCCGTCAAAGAGTCTAATCGTCTGGTAAAGCAGCAAAGCTTGCAGCGCTGCGAGCAGATCCATTCTCGAGACTAGGAATGGATCGGTACCAGTAATTAGCTGCTGCGACTTTTGTTTCACGCTGTGGAATATAAACTCCTGGTTATCCGCGTTCTTCACACAATACAGCGCGCATACGCTAAGCGCGTCCTGTAGGGCTGGAGGCTTCCTCTCTTGGAACAGACGGCGGTGGATGAATATCGTCTGCGCCTGCTCGGCAAAGGTCTTTGGAATGGCTGCCAGTCGCTTTGCCGCAAACTCCACGCGAGCCTGAATTCTTGCGTCTGAGGTGATCAGTCCGGGTTCGGGCGAGGTGCGCTGGGCCATGATGTCCCCGATGGCAGCAGAACGAAAGAGATCACCCCCTGGCAGCTCCGGAAGATTGAATGGGTCGTTCCCAAAATTAAGGAATGCGTCATCCACGCAGGGCGTGGGCCTTAGCGCCGTGAGTGCGGCGCTCCTCTGTCGGTCTGAGTAACTAAGCGCCTCCTCCGCAAACGACTCCGCAAATCCGGCGTCTTGATCCCAATGGCCTCTAGTGGTCTCCAAATTCCGATCGAAGATTCGCCCGGGAAAATCACAGTCGATCTTTCTCTCCTGACAACGGCGGCATTTTGGAAATCCTTGGTCGCATCTTCGCTTAGAGCGGACACATGCAAGACAAGATTTCTGGCGGGATGAAGACATTCTAGCGAATCAGTCTTTCCGATATTGTAGCAGGTGAAAGGAGCCGCATGTAGTGGCCGAATATCCGCGACGTTGGCCGGGAGGTCTGTGGAAGCGGTGGGGTTAAGCTTGCGGAGCTCTGCGGAACTCCGTCCGCTAAACTGGTCAGACTATGGCCCGTGGGCTAACCCAATGCACAACGACGGGACCAGGATAGTGGTGCCATTCTCTCAACTCCCTCGCGAAGTCCGCAACCTGCTCCAATACTTGGCGCACAGTTGTTGGAAAAAGCCATGGCTTTCCGGGCCAGATCGCAGCTGCTTGTATTGCAGACACAAGACTTATATACCACTTCCACTCTGCGACGGCATCAACACCGCCAATAACCAAATCTTATTTCGAAGAAGAATTTCCATCTTAACTTTCGGTACGTTGCTACACAGCGCTGGTCTCATTAAGCGCCATCTTCTAACATCCCAAAGGGACACAATGTCGGCTCCGCAACAGTCCCTCGGGGAGTGGGTTGAGCGTGTCAATCATGATATTTTCTACCAGCAAGACGAGGAAGTCTTCGATAAGGCTATAAATGAGGACATTGATTCCGGTCTCGTCGTTAGGTATTCAACCAAGGGCCGCACATTTTTATGCTGGAGTCTGACCTTAGCCCGCGATCAGGCTCAACCACTCCGTTTACAACTTCGAGCAGTTCAAAGGAGGCCTCCATTATATCCGAAATGCAGGCTATATGGTTCTACATAGTGTCTCTGAGGTCGCCAAGTGGGACGACTCGGAGAAGAAGGGCGGCGTGGTCGCGCATCTGACGGAATTCACAAGCAAGGACAATACAACCGGAAAGGAGACCAGAAAAACCAGTCTGGTGGTCTCATCGGTCAAGTGGATTGACGGAAGGAGGAAGATCACCGAGCTGACCGAAGTGGAAAACGAGTGAATGGTTACAGGGCTCAACAATGCTGGAACTACGACACTAGTTAGGCTGCGGAGATAGCAGTGATGCCAATTCAGTCACTTGTTCATCGTCATTTTTAGCCCTGTACATCTATGTCGTTAGCCCGGTCTGTCTTTGCCTATTACATTGGCTTCAAAACAATTCAATCAAAACTCTCTTCCCACGTCTTCCCAAAGAATGCTACCGTCTGTATGGCGTCTTTCAAGTTACATGTACATAAAAATTTACATAGAGATCAGTATCTCCAACAGTTAATAATTAAAGCTGTAGTCATAAGTCTCTCCTGGTTGCACTCCACATGTCACTCTCAGATGCCCAAAAACTGTCTTTGCACCGCAACACGGCCCTTTCCTCCAGCATCACCGTGACATCCATCCCATCCGCTATTCATAATTCTAAATTATTCGCCCTCGGGCACAGCTTCCCTATATGTCTCCACCTGGCCCTTCTCGGCCACATACTGGCGCTGGACTTGGAGGCAAGGCTTTATCTGAGCAACTAGATGTCTTGGAAGCTCTTACTTGGATTGATATATCTATCTTGGACTCGGCTTGAAGGCCATCAAAGAATTTTCTACGTCTCACTTCGCCGTTTTACGTTAACGACACAGCGCTGGCTCCAATTGGCGCAAATCCTAATTTCCTCCATCTAACCAATGCTGAATAGACTCAGGCTCCATATTCGTATGCATGGGATAACTATCCATGAGTAGGTACAATTTTCAGCACGATCTTCCCCAAGTTCTTATCCTTCCGGAAATCGTCTTTCATTGCCACCAACTCATCAACATCCCAGCTACTCATCACAAATCTCCCATGCAGGAAACCCGCCTGTGGACTCGCCAACCATACCGCGAATCCGGCCGGCAGACTTATATCGTCCCATGGCAAAGTATGCTCGTCCATCCCCAAAGCCCTTGCTGGATCCGTGAGGATTACCCCTGGGTGGAAGCTGTGGACGCGCAGGCCGGTGCCCTCGTACTCAGCCGCGACGTGGCGTAAAAAGGTCGTATTGCTTAGCTTGCTCGCGGCATACAATGAAGTTGACGGAGCGAGCAGATGAACCGCGTTGCTCGAGACATCGAGAATCACCTTGTCGGACCTGCAAGCCGGGTCGGCAGGGTTCACCTTGTTGAGAAAGGCACGCAGTACATTGAAATTGCCGAAGAAGTTGGTGTCGATGGCGGCGCGGACCTGGCTGAGCGAGTGAGAAAGGGCGGGGATGCCCATCAAGGTATTTGCCGCGCTGAGGACGAGGATGTCAATGTCCTTGCCAGGGCTGAGGCTCTGGCGGACGGCAGCGAAGACCTTTTCCACACTTTCTTCATTTCCAACATCTAGGCTGTGCGTCACAATATGGACCGAGGATATCTCCGCGCGTAGCCTTTCTGCGCTGGCTTGGAGAACGTCAAGCCGGCGGCCAGTGAGAACCAGAGTCGAGGCGCCGGCAAGGGCAAAGGCGCGAGCGATGGCGTATCCAATGCCTGTACCACCGCCCGTAATAAAGACCGTCTTATCCGCAGCGGAATTGGCGGGGTTGAGAGGAGATATCGCTGGATACTACATAGATTCATGTGTCAGAGGAAGCCCGCTTCGTCAAGGTGTTATAGGCCATTACCTCTGCGTTGTGGGTCGTCTTGACCATATTCTCGATATGCAGATCATCCATCTTGCGTGAAACGGACAAGTTAATAGTGATAGCACTATTAAGTAGCGGTTTTGTAGAAGATCGTCGAGAACGCTGTTTCTGACGTGAGATCTGGTAGAGACAAGAGCGAAGGACCTGCAGTACGCCAGGAGTCGCATATTTATCGGCGTTCTCCTAAGACCATAATGCACTTAGAAATCACATTTCGTATTCGTGTCTGTTTACCGAATCACCGGACAGGGTGGAGGGCATTTGTGACGCCAACAAAGCAAGAACAGCCGGACTAGGCTCCGAATGCTTAGCGGAGGAGGCATTATTGTTAAATTTAGCGAGCGCAAGTCCGTACCTCCTGCGGAACTCCGCAGCTTTGATCTGCCGCTCCTGCAAACTTCTCAGACGGTTTCTCACCACAGCCTCACCGCAACCGGGAGAAGCGGAAGAGGTCGACTAGTTTAGCAAATCGTTGAAGCAAATCGTTGAGCTCTGGTTTTCGGCTAACTGGCCTTCGTGGTTGCGCGAGAGTCCTGAGAGATGCAGACACGTTGTAGCTCACTAGCCCATCCTGAAGGCCATCAGATGGAGTCTTTCGCAGACGAACGACACCGAGCTTCATCTAAACCTCACCGTGTGTTCCACTGAAGGAACCTCTGAGAAATGGACCTCAAAGGATTCTCTTTGGGTTCCGTCTTCTTCCCTGCAAATTGTTCTCTCATCTCCTTCGTTCCAACTGCCTTCTCATCCTCTCCTGGAGATTATCAATTGCTCTTGCTAGCAATTATCCGAAGGATGGGCGGACAGGAATACGCAGCGGACTACCTCCCACCCGAAATAGTTGCGATTGTAGGAGATTCCACTCCAAATGCTAGCGCTAAATTCGCCCTTTCTCGTCAACGGGCCTAGTTCAACTTTACTCCATTGAAGACGATACCTGGCACACCGTAGCCTCTCTACCCAAACCACCAAACCATCACAATGCCGCAGCCGCGAACGGCAAGATTTATGTTTCGGGGGGTAGATGATGTTGGCGATGAGCGGGTGATACTGCGCGCAGTCTCCGGCTCAGGGGTATACGACATCTAGTCTTCGCTTTCACCGTTGGATGTAGTAAGGGAATAGGCGGCTTTGTCTGCTTGTAAAGGGAACTTTTCATGGCCGGCGGATTTGCGGAATTAGTCTTGAATGAACAAGCTATGATACCAGCAACTGTGGACCATCTCTCCGTCTTCGGCACCGATGCTTTGACATGAATCACGTAATTTCTTCCAGAGAAGGCGAGAAATATCCCGGAATACCGCAATCACGCTAGAGTCGCTGTTGTGAAAGGAGAGATGTAAGCAGATTCAAACACGCCACCAGTGGGACTTAAGCGTATGCTTGATTTTTTTTGTGCCGTAATATGTGTATTATAGCAAATAGAAATTCACAGTTGTGAAACTCTGATGGCGGAGTTGGTTTGTTGAGAATCATGCACATGGATTCCTTCATAAATCTCATTAGCTATCATCACCTGACGTCTTCTTTCATCATTGCACAAAAGCTCAATATCGCATCGGATTAACTATTCCCACTGCAATACACAGCTATGGCTCGAAATGATCTCAAAATCGCACTAGAGGCACTTATCACTCTGAACGCGACTCAATTGCCCTTCACCCATCTTCCCTCCAGCAAGCTATCTCATTAGTACGGAAAGTCGCCGCTCACAATCACTCCCTGAACTGAGGACCGCAAGACCAAGTGCTGATGCCACGCCAAGATTTCGAGGCACTCGATCTTCCAGTCACAGTCTTCGGGTGCGATGGGCGAGTAAGTGTTTTGCCGCGCGACCCGCATAAAGTCGGCGTACGACAGCTTGTTGCAGACCAGATATTGCGTGCCCTGCTTCTTGAGGTGCGCATTGGTGGCATTTGTGACGCGCTTGACCACGTTTCCGCAATGCTAGATGGCAGAGGTACTTTTTGTGAGCCACCTTTCAGCAAAACATATCGAGTACGACGGTAATGGTCTCGGAGGGGAGGAAGCGGGCAGTCCGAACCTCCGGACCATACCGCATGAAGCAATACCTCTGGCCGAAGTACGGGGCCTTGGTCAGAAACTTGGAAGCATAGTCACAACTTCTCTAACCACTGCTATGGCAAAGTGTTGTAGTGCAGCTTGACATCTTTGGCAATAAGTTACTCGATAACGGCACCCGGATATGCGGCAGTGTGAGCTACTAGTGCCACAAGTCTGGGAAATCGCATCGAACCAAGAGCAGCCTGGTGTAGGTGTTTGGTTCCTCAAGGGAGGACACGCGACCGTTGGGGTAGATTGAGATGTAGGGCTCTGCCTTGACATGCGCCTGAAATCAACGGTTTGAGGTCGATAAGGGAGCTCGAGCTCTCCTAGGAGGATTGGAGGCCTATGTAACCAACGGGTAATGTGAATCATTCGGCAAATTTAGCCAACTTGGCATATTTTACATGTAAGAACAGTTTTCGGAGGAACCGTTGGATGCTATTGCTTATTTGTTAACATGTACAATAATCTTTCCCTTCGTCCGGCCCTGTCTCAACTTTTCAATGGCCTTAGGGACATCTTCCATCTCAAATGTCTGGTCGATCACGACCTGTAACTTCCCATCTTGTAACCATTTACCAACCTTGCTTAAACCCGCCGTATCTATCTTTGCCATCAAAAATTGGAAACGTCTCTGGCCGCCGCCTAAGCACCTTGGTGCTATTGCCCTCTTGGCTACTGATAAGATACCCGCCAGCGATACTGGCACTCCTACTTGTACATAAGTACCCTCTTCTTTCAAGTATGCTGCTGCGTTCTCATACAGCTTCAATTCCGGATTCCCCACGATATCGACGATGAGATCGTACATCACCCCCTTGCTCTTCAACGTCTCCACCACATCCATGCTTCGGTAATCCAAGACATCGTCCGCGCCCAGCCTCCTACATAGCTCGGAATTCGCGGCGGAGCATGTCGTCGTTACGTGGACGGCACCCAGCACCTTCGCAATTTGGATGGTGAATGTGCCGACGCCGCCAGAGCCTCCGTTGATCAGAACCTTTGCACCTGGCTTGACTTGAGCCAGCGCCCCCAGCGCAGTGGACCCGACGCTTCCCAGGGCGGCGGCTTCGTCAGGCGAGACGCCGGCGGGCACGGGCACGCAGTTCGAGACCGTGGCGACCATGAATTGGCCGAGGGTGCCGTACTTGGGGAAAGGCGGAAAGGAGAGGGCGCCGAAGACGTGTATGCCCTCCTTCAACTCTGGATGGGAAGCCAAGGCGATAGGGTGCGCAGCGACGACGCGACCACAAAAGTCGGCGCCGGGACTGTAGACGCCCCGGAAGGCTAGTTTGGATAAAAGCCCCATTTCTGCGATGGTGATGTCGACAGGATTCAGAGCGGCCGAGGCGACTTCGATCAGCAATTCATTGGTAGATAGGCTGGATGGCGTGGGTGCAGGGGCGTTCGGATTGAGCGCAAGGGAAGCTTCCAGCGTAGTAGTAACGCCACGGGATTGCCAGGCCTTCATTGTTGTTTCTGGAGCCATAACGCGAGGTTGTAAAAAGTGGCGAGTGGACGAGAAAAATCGTCGGTTTCGATACATTCGCTACTGTATATCAGACGGGCGTGTCTAGCATCTGGGCAGGCGGGTTCGTCGGCTGATATATGATCAAGAATGAACCGCTGTTTTCCGCCCTTCCGGCCGCCAAACATTGATCATAAAGTCGAGTAGTGGTAATAAATAAGCCGGAGATGTAAAACAACCGAGCCGTTCTAACGCAAGAGCCAATTGCTCCAGGCATTTCGACTAGTAAATTCGTCAAAACTACGAGGCAACACCTGATGCCGAAAAGCTTCTGTACGGTGAGTAGGCTTTGGGCCTGCTGCAAACATACCTTTCACCTACCGAGGGACGCCTATTTAGCGCCACTCCGCGCCTCCTGCGGAACTCCGCAACTCTGTCGCACGGACCGTACTGTCTGCGGGTTAGCGCAGATCCAGTAGTCGCCTTCGGGTCGGTCGGCGGTAACAACGTCGTATCTTTGTTAACCGTCTATCGATGGCCTTATTGACGATGCGCATGCGACAAGAGGTCCCAGACGTGACCACGGTCTCATAACGAGCGCCGGTAACACTCCTGGAGCTATTGTAGACGCTGAGGTCATTAATAAAGCCACTACCGAGCTAGGGAGGGAATTTGGTCAGCGCGTAACTATGTAACTTATACGGAGTCTGGTGCGACCAGCTGCTTAGTAGGATGGGGCCCATATCCTCTTCGTAACTGGCAGACACTGGGCCGTGGATAAGAATAGGGCCGAAGAAGCCAAGCCAGGCCTGCGGCGAAAATAAGTGATCGGTCGCTACACAGTCACGTTTTAGTATCGGTTTAGCATACAAGTAGAATCGTACTGCGTCGCACGCCATGTGTAGGTCATAGACTCTCCAGGTTAGATTTTGTCGGTTTCGGAAATCTGAGCATAGTTTGAGGGGCGCCGCAATGAGACACTGTGTGATACTGGGCACGCGGTCCATCTAATTTGTTCCAAAATGCCTGACTCCATGCCAGTGTATGCCAGTGATATTACCCTGCATACTGTTCGTAACATAGGCGACCATAGAGCTATGTTAATAAGAGGTAATCGAAGGTGAACTCAAATTTCAACGCGGCTTTGGTGAATAGGGAGAGTCATCGTCTTATCAAGAAACTGTATAACTGATTTACTAATGGTATCTCCCAAGTTTGCCTCGATAAGGCGGCTAGGGGTAGACCTATTAACCGCTAAAAACATCCGTCACATTCCATTAGGCACCAGAGTCGTATTGTTGATGCCAAATCAGTACTGTAGGATGCTCAGGTTCTATCGAAAGATATGAGGAGAAGACAAGATCTGCTTCGAGCGGAAATTTGGGGACGCACTTAACGGTCACCTCTGTATCCGTGGCTTCGCTATACCAAACAGCCTGGAGATTGTATTCGCACCATGTAGATCAGTCGGCAGCTATGCTGCCATCACAGACTTATCCTGGTGCAAAGGACTTCGAAGTCGCAGCGTAAGGAGCAGTAAGGGCTCTGACAATAGAAATCACAAAGAAGTACAGTCCACATTGTTCTACTACTCTTCGGTGGTAGCCAGATCAATGCGAGTACCCCATACCTTTTTTTTTTTAAAAAAAAAAAGAAAAGAAAAATCTACAGCACGGTGAATCTCTAGTAAATCTTGTAAACCTGTTTGAGTTGGTGGTAAAGCATGAGAATCTTGGTGATGAGCCGTGGCAGGCAGGCGGGGCCCTCTTATACCTGCTACGGCCAAGCTACACTACTGAACCTTAAATACAGAAAAGTTCCAATCACGGCACAAGGAGGTTGCTCGCAGAACTCCACAGCAAAGATTCCAACACATTGGTCGCTGCTTCCGGGTCTCGGGCTTTCTCAAAAAGCGGCCAACGGGTCTTCGGCAAAGTTGACTGGCTCTCCGGGCAACTGGAAGCAAGATTCAAAGCCAAATGGACTGCTGGGACACTCTTGGCCCTCGACAAGGCCTTGCAGGCCTTACATGGCCGAGCCAAAGAAACTGAGCGCATCCCAAGTAAGCCAACTGCAGTTGGCTTTAAGATTTGAAGCCTCACAAACAAGGTGCATCTGCTTTGCTGGCAGTAGCGTGCGAATGCCGAAGGCCCCGTGGATTCAAACGAATATTGGACAAATCCAAAGTACAGCAAGAATCTCACGCCAACTGCAGCCGCAGTCCCAGATTGGCTGGCTTGAACCGACTCAATCCCGCATCACAAACTACGCCATATCGATTGGGTTGGCAACCTATTCACACCAGCTCGTCCGGTCTTAATCCTTGGCACCGAGTAACACTGCAACACGTCGCACGGCCTAGTAATCAAAACCCGGCAATCGGCCCCTTTGCTAGCACCGATTCAGGAGCTGCAGCTCCTCTCTATTCGGCGGTCTCTACAGATGGCTCACGGTAAATCCCTTTCTTCGCTACTGCGTAATCGCCACCGAGCCTGTTCCAAGTTGTCATGCTGCGCTCTCCGTCGCACAACGGCTTCGTCGAGTCGAGATATTGCTGTACGTACGGCCTTGTGAGGATTTGCTACGTTCGAGGCTTGTTAGCTTGCTAGCGAAACTCCGAGAATCAGGTTGTGCGTGCTGACCTCTTTGAACCATGTCTGGCTCGTGCTCCAGTTCTCTACCCAGCACAGACGGTTTGCGTTCTCTTCGGAGCGGAAGACTTCGATGGACAGAAACCCTGGCTCGGTGACGATTTTGCGCAGCATTGGTTGGTAGTATTTTAAAAATTCGTCCATTCTGCCGGGCTTGATCGTCACTTGGACGAACATAGTAAAGCCGTGCTCGGGTGAAAGATTTGCCATGGTTGAAAATGTAGAACGTAATTGCTCTTACTGTATTTTATCGTTCCTTCCTCGCCGCTCTGGATCCTTTATATACTTCACTCTACGCAACGCTTCCGTCTTCGCGTTTGTAATCAAGCCGAGAGGTAGCCACTTAAAATAAGTGGATAAGGTTGGCGACACCGACGCATCCGCGGGAGACTGGAAAGCGCAACCGCGAAGTGTTCTTAACGGGACGTATATCTATATGATAATAACTATTATGCGGATATTTTCAATAGAACGACTAATGTATTCGACCTGTGAAGAATACTTTATCCAGGCCGACCATGTTAATGATCTTCCCCTCGACATTTATTTACCAGAAGCCTGCCTAGATTTGTACCCAGTGCAGCCCGTTCTTCTAGAGATACTAGGCTACCCGGGCCGGACCGATAGATATCCGTGCACCTCTTAGCCTCGGCTCTAGTTAATGCCAAGAGTGCTATGGGGCCAAGCTACTCACCGGTCCTAGCATACGATATACACCGCGCTTCCCACCTTCTTAATTCTTCGTCCTGCTATTCAGTCACACCCCGGGGGATTCTAAACGCTCGATTTTCTGTTTTACAATAGCACGGAACCTCTTGACCGTTAGTTTTCCCACAGCCATATCCAAGCAAATGGTAATGAAATAAAAAGGACTCGGCTCGCCAAAGTACTTAATATACTTTGAAAGTAAATACAACGCAAGCCTCTCTACGCCATAGTAATCCTTTAGCCGTCTCCTCTACGTCCGTATAGCCGGCTCGCCCAGTATGTTGAAGAAGCTGGCGAAGAGCGGGAGCTGCGGACTATTTTAGACATGTTGAGCTCGAAGTCGAACATTGCCACGTTAGAGTATGGGTGGGAGGGCATGGCAGAGTGAAGTGGGAATCCGGCGTGGTGTTGCATCTGAGGCGAGGGGAGAGTGGGCAGCCCTCCTCGCAGGGGACGTCGACCACAGAAAATAAACTAACCACGAAGCTCTGAATCGAATCTCCTCGCGGGCCAAACGATTAGTTTTTGTTCCGGCTAAGATTTGCTGCCTTTATCGCGGACAGCAGTCTCTCAGACTGTCTGTGCTCATATACCTGGCTCCGCATCTATTATTGGATCCCGGAGACGCTGCGGAACTCCGCAATCTTCTGCCACCCTTCTCCAGCCTTCGCGGCCGACCACTGCGGCTGCTTGAACCACTCAAAAGCTGCCTAAGTCAGGCCCTACACACGGATGGCTGCATCCTGAAATCACCGTGTTCGCGAAGATGGCTGCCCTTGCATGCTCCGGCCATCTAGTGCGATGCTATCTGCAAATGCTTTTGCAGTTGCCATATCCTTCTGGCTCGTGGCAAAGCTCGCTGGGGTAGATTGCGAGGTTGGCAGGGGCTCGCTCCCGGCGACGACTAGGAACGGCGTGGTAGAGAAGGTCTTCTTGACGGTGCGCGTGCTATCGTCCCCGGCGACAAGTAGGTGCATCATGAAGTCCGTATAGCGAGGCTTGACGGCGCCGCGGCGGGGAACAAGCTCATTCCTCGTGGGAAATGCGCGCAAACGCTGATACGTGCTGTGCCATGGACTGCGCGAAGTTGACTAGGTGCGGCTCAACGTGCTTGAGTGCGGAGAGGATTGCGACGCAGCATGACAAAGGATTGGCGATGGCCCAGATGGGCGGAAGAAGAATGCCTGATAACGGCGGGTTGGTGGGCTCTGCGGCATCTATACTATGGCAAAGAAGGAGGTAGCGCAACACTCACGTTGAACCATCGCGCCGTCTCGGCACCCATCGAGCTCTTCTCGCGAGCGATCTCCTGCAGCCGCCTGATCGGCACGTCGAGGTGCGACTCGACTGCATTGATGGCGTTCCGGGAGACAGCGCGAGGTAGCAGCGCTCGAAGCATGGATCGTCGCTGGCGACCGGCTGCGGTGATGGATGGCGGGCAGGGCCCGCTCCAGCACTCAAGGCGTTCGGGAGGTCCGAGACGATGTGTGCTGGGGGCGGCAAGGCGGGTCTTGCGTTACACGGCGTGGTGGAGGTGGATTGAAGTTGGGGCGTGGACAGGCAGAGCCGGGCCCAAGCTCCATCCGCCCTAAGTAGCTAGGTACACACCTACCGCCACCTCTCCACCGCCTCTCTATCACCATCACACGGACAACACCACCCCGCCGTTTCCGTGCTCCGTGCATTGACTCTCTCTCTGCTTTGCACCCGACGTCCGCGTTCAATCCGGCGTTCTGCGCCGCCCCTCGCTCCACGGCAGCCAGCTCCACAGCCCTCCACGCAACCAGTCACGCCCGCCGCCGCCCACCATTTCCCCCACTAGACACGTCCACGCGTCCGCCGAGCAGACGACACGCGCACCACCACTCCCGCCGCCCGGACGCCTGCACACACAGCCATGAACTTCGCTCCCTACCAAGACGCCTCCCCCGAAAACACGCGCGCCCTCTCCCCGCCCATCCGCTCGCCCACGCACTCCCCGCGCCCCTCGCTCTCCACCACCCGGCCGCCCCAGCACTCCCGCACCGGCAGCAGCGCACTCGGCACCTCCGCGCTGTCCCCGTCGCCTTTGCCCGGTGCCGGCGGGTACCAGAACGGCGGGTCGTACTTTGGCAACGCGAGGGGCAGCGCGGATCTCGAGCGCGGCGGCGGCGGATGGAGCAGCCCCGGCGCGAGCGGGCGGGCGGACCTGGAGCTGTTCGAGACGCGGCTGGGGATACGCATGGACTGGGAGGCGTGCTTGGCGTACTTGCTGCTGCCGCCGGCGGGCGGCGTGCTGTTGTTAGTGCTAGAGCATCGGAGCGATTATGTGAGGTATGTTGTGGCAGCGGGGAGAAAGCAAAAGCACAAGGGTGTCTGCCAACGGGGTTTGCTGATGGTGCGGTTGGTTCGCACAGGTTCCACGCCTGGCAGTCGGCGCTGCTGTTCTCGTTCATGTTCGTCATGCACATTCTGTTCGCCTGGTCGACGGCCATGTCGTGGCTGCTGTTCTTCGTCGATCTGGCGACGATTGGGTACTTGACGATGCGAGCGTATCGTGACGGTAAGGATGCTCGTTAAGTGCGGTGCGGGGGGAAAATGACTGATGACTGGCAGCTGAAACCCTCGATCGCTGCGAAGTCCCGTTCTTCGGTCCGCTCGCTAGCTCCATCCTCGACGATGAGTAGCCGTCTGTTTTCTTCACGTCCTTGTCGATGCGAGTCTATACTTTGGGTACATGCTTTGTTCTCCGCGCTGGATACCCTCTGGACGAGATTACCAGGTTAATGCCGTTATGTTTATATGAGCCAGTCCGGAGACTGTAATAGTCGGGATATGTTGTACGATCAGGCGTATGTTTTGTTGGCGTGTCTGTTCATTTCATCATTGGTCTTGCGTTTGGTTATGCGGTTGGCTTTGCTTTGCTGTTTGCAATTCTGATTGAAATGTGCACCGTTGAGTTTCATCTTCTGAGAAGTATCATACAGCAACTCCAATCCAGTTGTTGTGATCTGGAGCAATGCAGCTGTGAGACAGACTTCCCGTTGGCCGAAGCATTCGGCAATTCCTTCGGGCCGCGCGCTGAGCGACGTCATCTTGCGGGAGCTCTGATGCTCTTCGAACCTCCACGAACCTCCCTCCTCACCACCTCCTACCTCCTCCCACCAACGCACCAGTGCGCCAATGGCTTCCAGACGAGCGCTCCTCTCCACGACGGCGGCCGCGCGTCCGCTCGCGGCCCTCCGCCCCGCCGCGCCCTCCGCTCTCCACCTCCCCCAGCAGCCCCGCCGATGCATCTCCGCCTACGGCTACGAGCAAGCCAAAGCCCTCGCGTTCGAAAACTACGGCGAGCCGCAGGACGTTCTGCGCCTGCATCAGCACTCCATCTCGCCCGCGCACGGCGACAAGCTGACCCTGCGCTTCCTTGCCTCGCCCATCAACCCGGCCGACATCAACCAGATCCAGGGCGTCTACCCCTCCAAGCCGACCTTCACGACCGCGCTCAGCACGCCCGCCCCCATCGCCGTCGGCGGCAACGAGGGCGTTGCCGAGGTCCTGTCCGCCGGCTCGGACGTCAAGGGCTTCGCGCGCGGCGACTGGGTCATCATGAAGCAGCCCGGCTTCGGCACCTGGCGCACGCACGCCCAGACGGACGCCGCCAACCTGCTGAAGATCGAGGACAAGAGCGGGCTGACGCCCATCCAGGCCGGCACCGTCAGCATCAACCCGTGCACCGCGTACCGCATGCTGCGCGATTTCGCCGACATGCGCGAGGGGGACTGGTTCGTGCAGAATGGCGCGAATAGCGGGGTGGGGAGGGCGGCGATACAGTTGGGGAAGCTGTGGGGCTACAAGAGTATTAACGTCATTCGGGCGAGGCCCGAGGGGACGGAGGAGCTGAAGAGGGAGCTGAGGGAGTTGGGGGCTGACGTGGTCGTTACGGATGAGGAGTTGCTGGCGAAGGGCTTCGCGGAGCAGGTGAAGGAGTGGACGAATGGTGGCAGGGATCGCGTGCCGTTGGGTCTGAATTGCGTGGGTGGTAAGCCGGCCACGGCGCTGGCGAAGCTGCTCACGCCTGAGGGCCACCTTGTTACCTACGGTGGCATGTCGAAGCAGCCGGTCCAGCTGCCGACGGCGTTGCTCATCTTCAAGAATATCCACTTCGACGGCTTTTGGGTCAGCAAATTCAGCAAGGATAACCCTGAGGAAAAGAAGAAGACGGTCGATCACGTTCTCAGCTTGATCCGCGAGGGCAAGTTCAGGGACGTGCCAGTTGATGAGGTCAAGTGGGATTGGGAGACCAAGCAGGAGACATTGGTCAAGGCTGTACAGGGTACGCTTGGTGGGTTCAGGTCTGGAAAGGGAGTCTTCGTGTTTGGCAGGACGTAGGATGATAGCCAGATGTGAATACGAAGTGACGTGCGCCACACATGCAAATCGCGTCATAGCCGAAACTCAAGGAAAGCATATCCTTGATGTATCGGAGAGAGTTTCACTCCGTCGGGGATTTCTCAATGTAACGAAGCTCGCAGTCGACAAATGACGGGGGGTATGCATCTGTGAAGAATGTCTTAACCGGATCAATAGTTCCGTTACGATCTCCTACATGAGAGCTCTATAGGCTGACCAGCCTTCCAATCCCAATGCCGCGGCCTAACCTTCAACTCATTCTTCCACCATATTATTTCTCGTTAGCTTCAACAATCCACCATTTCCGAGCGGCTTTAGACCACTCTCATGACGGCCTTGGTAGTCACGGTAGACTTCTTAGTTACCATCATCGCCATTTCGGAACCCTGCTGCACTCAGCTCAGTCGGAACCTCGTGGTCCGAGCCTTCTCTCACAGCCTCAAAGTGCGAAACCGCTCCAATACAGAGGCGGTCTCTCCAACGGAACAGCTTGCAGACTGTATATCCTGAGAAGATATAACTGAGAAGTAGCGCGGACTAACAAGGTTGACATTCGGCAGCTGGTTGGGGGAGAGTTTGACTGAACCTGGGCGTCTTGATCGATATCAACTCACTCCCCGACCATCAGTCAAGAAAAAGACTTATCGCAACATCGACTTCCTCTCAAATACCACGCTCACTGTCGCAACAGGAATTCAACCAACAACGTATTCAATGGTGCAGCTGAAGGCTTCTCGTTGGTCCTTGATGCTTGCCTTAGAAGGTTCACCCCTCGAAATACCCAGTCACAAATTCAACTTTCGAGTAAGGCTTCTTGCAAATTGGTACAGCTTAGATTGATATCTCGCAACGTTAATTGCACTATTTGGCCTAAGTGATCACGCTTTTGAATTATTCAAACAAAGAAGTGGTCACATGGTGGGGCTCCGCTACCATCTCCCCTTTATCTGACCCAGGCATGGCAGGCGAAGATGGAGGAACGAATAGCAAGGATGGATGATCAGAGGGTTAAATCACGGAAGTGCTCTCAAAAGCATGCTCCTCGCGACGTCAACGTCCGCCACCGCAAGTCCAGCGTTAATGCCAGCCATGTCGGTGCGAGCCCCGATCACGAACCCGCCGCTGCCATTGTCGCCGCCGCTAGCGATCGACCTCGATCTATCCGACGCCAACGTCAAGAACTCGAAACTGAAATGCATAGGCGCGCGTCTCCAGAAAGCGTAGAGAGCCAGGGAATGGCCCAGAACATCAAGTGCTGCGGCCTGATGAGGAATGCGAACGATGAGGCGAAGGTGCGGGTTCTCTTCCGCCTTTAGGATGATGAGGAGACGGAAAGGGCATACAGCGGCTAGCTCAACACAGCCTCTCGGAGCGCGAGGACAAGAAGCCGATAGTAATACCTAGTGGAAGGCAGATAGCGTTAACATGATGGCGGTATTTAACCGGGACCGGACGGTTTCGATAGCGGATGCTTACAAATTGATCAGTGACGCCAAACAGGTGGAAGTCATGCATGTGCGCTGGCATTATGCTGTTGCTCTCCCACCATCTAGGTACGTGCTGCGGAACTCCGCAACCATATTCTGCCGCTCCTACCCTACCAGCTTAGCGCTCCGAACATTCGATGATACCTCAAAGCTTCAACATCATACTCGATGATGATGATAATGACGGTGACTCACACACCTGGTCGGCCTCCAGGGGCTTCACGGAAAAGACGCGCTAATAACTATCCCGATTCATCCTATGCCGAGTTGCACCCGCTATGTTTGTCACACATCTCGTTTCCCCTACTTGCGTCAACACTACCAAAAAGCCGCGTGCCAGCTCGCAGACCACTATCATCTCGCCTCCACAGAGGTACACTCGACATTACTCCCATCCCGAACCAACAAAATCAATCACCATGACGGATCTTATCCCGACTCCAAAGCCAGTGTGCTCGGCTCGAGAAGCATCCACCTCGCTCTTCGACCGGTTGTCAACTGAGCTCCGTCTTCAAATCTACAATTACCTCTTCCCTGACAAACCAGTGCCCTCGCATCCCTGTGACAAGGGTTCTCTCCGCGCTGACGGCCAGACCTCCAGCACGAAGGTCCTCCGCTTCAACCACGCGATCCACCAAGAGGCCCAGGCCGTCCTCTACTCCAACGTCCCCTTTCATGTCAATATCCACCCCGGCGGCATCGCCCTCTGCGGCGGCCACACCCTGGCCTACCCGGAAGTCGACACCAGGAAGCGCGACGGTCCGCGCAAGATCCGCCCCGTCACCAACGGGCCGTGCGAGGCGGCGATCCGCAACGCGCGCCGCCTAGATGTCACCATCGTTGCGTGGGTGCAGTATAGCATCTTCGATCTCGTCAGGCAATACACGCGCCACTTTGTCGACCGCCTCGCCGAAGCGGACCCCCCGCTGCTCGATCTGAAGCTGGCCATCGAGTGGCATAACGGCATATCGAATTCTCCGAGCACGTACCCAAGGCCGGAGATGGCAAAGGAGCTGCTTGAGCCATTTGAACGATTGAAAGTGAGGAGAAGTGTGGAGGTGGGGAACTTGGGGACGCGGAGATATTATTTCGGGGCACCGGCGTTGGAAGTGGTTGAGGAAGAAGATTACAAGGTGCTGAAGGAGGAGTTGAAGGAGAAGGTTTTGGTGAGGTGATTATAGAATTCTATCTTCCTACATAAAAGGCCAATGGTGGATAGTTCCTGCACGAAGAGAAAGGTACCATGACAACGTACATCTCGCAATAATACGCCTCCCTGCCACGGGCATGTGGCTATTATGCTTGTCACATCCTTTAAGGATTCGTACTTGAGGAAATTTCACTTCCCGAACGCTCTCTGCGAATCCTAAACGCATTTGCTCACAATATCCTAATGCCGGGAACATGACTGGCTTTTACAAGCACTGAGCTGGCCGCGTACCACAGCCCGAGTCAGGGGCCGAGCGATCTAATCCACAGAAGCCCAGTAACTAAGACATTGACCTGGGTCCACTTACATCTCTTGTAATTGGCGGTGTCTGGAATCGTGTTGCTGGAGAATTTCCTTTGTCTATTTGCTGTGGTGACAGGAAAGGGCGTCTCCGTGGCACAAGACAACACTCCGACCTTTCACATCGGCCTGGAGCTATTCCCGGAAGTTTCCTACAAACATATTACTACTTGAAAGCCAGTATGAGCTGGCTCAATTTTCTGTTTCCATCAGTATGAATAGTGACTCTGGTACAGGAATGCGTTATTGAAGCGTCAGGAAAGGCTGTAGCAGGTTATCCGGACGACGCGCGCCAACGGCAGCGGAGCCCAAGGAAGGCGCGAGGGAGCCGCTGAATAGCGTCACTCATGCACATGGGCTGCATAGACGACTTTAGTTGAGGGACCGCGGCATCGGTTAGTCGGATAGACGTTTTCTCCCTCATGCTCCACGTAAGGTTTCTAAATTCTCATCCATGATCTGCCTATGTGATGAGTCACTTGGGTGAGCACGCGCGGCGCGCGGAAAGTGCTTCCACCTTCCATTTTGAAATATTACCACGTTACTCAAGAAACTATGCCATATAGTCTTCCCGCCCGTGAGATCGTAGAGACCTTGTGCGCTTGGGTGTGTAATTCTTAGCCCCATCGGTGTAGCCCGCTTACCCGATATGTTCGTAGATGCTGCCAGGAGCAGCGAAAAGCCAGGAAGTCTCGCTGGATGCGTTGAGCTCGAAATAGAGCGTCTCTGCGTTGCTATAGGACAAGGGGTTCATGGCAGTGACCAGCAAGCTCGTGAGGATTTGGAGAGAGCGCATGATGAGCGTTTACGAGAGCTACGAGCTGAGAGACTAGTAGAGATGACGTGAGAAGAAGATTGTTGTGATGAATCGCTCTCATGGAGGAACGGAACCATGTATTTGTATATAACGTACTTTTCAACAACAACAAGAGAGAACTAATGAGCTGAAAAGATTCTCGAGACTTGCCATGGGTCAATGATACTTCGTGAACCGGCCAACGTGTTCATTCAAGGTCCTGCGGCTGGGCGATGTCTTGGGATAGTTGGAGTTATCATAAAGCCAAGCGATTTTTGGAGTATGGTTATCATGAGCAGAGCCCATATGGAAATATTTGGAACCGTCATGGTACCTACCCTGAGCTGCATCTAGACTCGTGAAACAGCCATGCGAAGAGAGGGTTTAGAGATATTTTAGACCATATGAAGTTTCTCGAGCAAGGGAGTAGGGCGCTTTTGGTAGTAGGCAGCTATGCATGATACCTTCATATAGTTAATTAGCAAGAATCCCAATCACGTACGACCATAGGTCGCAGAATACAGGACATCTTCACCGCTCCCTCGAAAAATTTTCGTTATCTATTAATAGTGTTTCGGTTCTAGAAAAGTAATTAACGTAGTTTACAAGCGAGCCGCCACTCCAAGCGAGCCGCCATCCTCACCAACTTTACGCGACGCGTCACCTTTCGACTACAATGGCTCAACCAAATACTACTCGATCTACCTATAACGAAGCAGATATCTTCCTCGCTATCTTAGCTATTAATAAGAAGCGGATCCGGAGCGTAAAGCGCGCTATATCGACGTTTAACATCCCCCGCACCACGCTCCGCGACCGACGCGCTAAAGTCGCCTCACGACGCGATTGCAAGCCTAATTTAACGAAGCTTACAAAACCGGACGAGGAGGCAATTATTTAATACATACTTAACCTAGATTCGTGAGGCTTTACGCCTACGTTGGATATAGTGCGGGATATAGCTAATAAACTACTTGCTGAGCGCGCTACTGGCTAGGTTAGCTAGAAGTAGCTAAGGAACTTTATTAGGTGGAGTCCATAGCTTATAACTTAATTAAATCGACTATATAATCGCTAGCGGGCCTTATATAAGGATCCTAAGGTCCTTAGCGAGTGGTTTAAGCTTATATAGCATGCGAAAGAGAAGTACAGCATTTTTAACGAAGATACTAAGCAACGCGTGTGAACTTACGTCTTAATTAACTCTAATTTACGATTAGATTTAAAGGTATTAAGATTCTTTACCTACGTTAATCGTCTAGTCGCTTAATTAGCTTACTAAGAGCGCTAAGATAATAATTTATTTAGTAGCCCTAATGCGTGATTAGATTGCAAGTCTTTAGAAGGTAAATAAGGCCGCTATAAAGCGTATATAGCGTAAAAGAAAGCGAATTTAGAAGCGAAGTACCTTATTAAAGATAGAGGACGAGGAAATTATTACTTAAAAGAACGTTAATAAGTAAGTTAAGAGCAAAATATATTAAGATAAGGCGCAATCTAGTATAAGTAGGTAGTAAACAGCGCGCTATAGGTGCTATAGAAAGCTAGGGTATAATTCTTATATATACTAAAAAGATACTAGGGAGGCTTTTTAAGCTAGAATAGTTATTATTCTTATTATATTTTAATACGTTGTTAAACGATATGCGTGTAAAGGCAGAGAAAGCTAGTAAGAATAGCGGCTCGCTTAGAGTAGCGGCTCGCTTATAAACTACGTTAACAGTAAAAGAGAAAGCTTTAACACTAGCAATTACCTAGAAGTATTAATTAAAAATCTTAATTATAGAGATGTAGATATTATGTATTACTTAAAATAATTACATCGATTCTAGAAATGTTAAAAGAGTTTCCGATTCTGTAGAAACTATTTAGCTAATATGATTAAATATACTTTATAATTTATTTTTTCTTTTTTTTTAAAGCTAGCGTACGTAGTTCTATATACCCGAGGAGATTCTAATTAAATAAAGTCTATTTAACTAATAATATTAATAATACTCTATTAGTAACTCTTTATTAGGGTTTAGCTATGTTTTCTATATAGCTAACTAATATACTTTACTAATATACTAAATAAGGCTCTACGCTCCTACTTATATAAGACTAATAGAAATTTACTTAGTAATATACTACTTTACTAATACTACCTCTTTAATTACTCGTAGTTACTTAGCCCTCTATTTAATATTATAAACCCTAGAGGAATAAGAGCTTTATAACCCCACGGGTAGAAAGCCCGTATGAAAAAAGACACCGCAAGAACTAGAAATCTATAGAAATAGTAGAGCCGTAATACTAGCGCGCCCGCACAGAAAAACTAGCCCTAAGGGAAGACAGTGCGTACGGGCCTAGGTAAGGTAGTAGTGGAAGCCCGCACGGAAGCGACGCCTACGCGGTATAGTAGACTACGGAAACCCCGACTAGGTTAGAATCCCGTAGGGGAAGAATATTCTTAAGAAAAGAATTACGAATTATAAAAACCGGCTTTAAGCTAGAGAAATAAACGAAAGAATATTAGATAACTTATACGATCTAAGAAATAATAGTCTAGTAGTATAATACTTTCTTAACTAATATAAAAGTTAAATTCTAGGAAATAAGCCTTAGTGCCTAGGTTACGTAGGACCTACCAGGTCTATACTAGATCTATATAGATCTAAGAACTATAGATCTAAATCCTAAAGATCTAATATATATAGATCTAAATTATTATAGCTTTTCTATAGTATATAGAATATACTTATTAGATAGTACTTTAGCCTTTATAGTTAACTTAAGATTTTAATATAGACTTATTAGAGATAATAAGTCTAATATATATCGCGCTCTAATCTATTATATAATTACTATCTATTATTTTAATTTTTTACCCTTCTCTTATTCTTTAAGATAAATTCTACTATTATCTAACCCTACTAGATAATTCTAAAGTCTAGTAGAAGAGGCTACTATTATACTTTAACTACTATTCTTATAAGAGAAGGTAGTCTAAGAAAAAAAAATAACTAATAAAAGATAGTATTACTTAATACTTAATACTAACTAAGTAATATAATAAACGACGTCGATATAAATAATAATAATTTTCTATAGCTAACTATAGCTAATCTCTTTTAGGTTATTTAAGATATATAGGGCTAGATTAGTAAGCTATATAGATAACTTTAAAAGTAGACTAATAAGAATACCTAGCTCTATTAATAAGTAAATAAGCTTTATAACTAAGCTATTTTTACTTTAGTACTAGCTTCTATTACGACTTTTCTAATAAATCTTATATCTAGAAATAAGTCGCTAGTCTGAGTTAAAAAAGCTACTATAAAGATAGCTAAATCTAATCTCTTCTATAGTAATTAAAAAAAGCTCTAAACCTTTTTATTTTAACTTAATCTTTACTTTTTTTTTAACTCTCGCGAATTCGAAAGTAAGAATTAAAAGATTATATTTACTACTATATATCTATACGATATTATAGTCTAGTAGTTTAAACTCTATCTTAAGGACTATATAAGTAAGAAGCTAAGCTAATAAAAAAAGATACTAATAAGATCTTTACTAGCTATAAATACTTTATTAATTAAATTAAATAGAGCTTCGGTAATCTAGATAAAATATATAAGATACGCTAAGCTATTATATATATCTAATAGAAAACCTTAGTAGCTAAGTATACTATTAAGTTCTAGAAGGCCGCGATCTATCTTAATAACTAGTCGAACCGTATCTTTATAGATTACTACTACTAAAGACTTAAGAAAAAAGTTAAAAATTAACTTATAATCTAAAACAACCCTAAAATGCTAGATAAACTTATTAAGCTAGTAATTAAGTATAATAACTATCTCTTTAAGCGTTAGATAGAGCGCTATAAAGAAAATAACTATAAAGCTAATACTTCGCGCTCTACGCGCCCTAAATATACTTAAGAAGAAGGCGACGCTATAGAATTAGATATTATTTAAAGAAATAATAAGAGCTATAAACGATAATTCTAACGTTAGTAGACGGAGTAAGAAATAAAGCGCTTTAACTAAGAACTTTATATCTACTATAGAGATAAGTAGAACCTCTAATATCGCTATTTATAATGAAATAAACTTAGTAAGACTACTACTAGCGCTATCTAAAAAAAAGAAGAACCCCACTTTATATCTACTATAAGTAAAAAAGTTAATTATACGGCTATAAGCTAGACTATCTACTTTAATAATAACTATACTATCTTCTAAAGCGATAAGTAAGCTACTAAATAGTATTTCTTCGAACTCTAATAGTTAAACCTAGCTATACGTAATAAGAAAGTACTAAAAATCGAAGACCTTATTAATAATTTTCTCCTAGACTAAGAACTTGTTAATAGTAGTATAGAAGAGCTCTACGAGAGTATAACTAAGAGTAAAAATAGCGTATAGTTAGAAGATACTCTAATATTATCTAATAAATAGAATATTCTTACTAAGCTAGAAGTTCTCGCTAAAAGATATAATATTAGTAGTTATCTATAAAATAAATAGAGTAACTATATCTAGACAATATAGATTTTATATTAAAAAAGCCTCACTCTAACGGTTATCTAGAAATAGTGCTAGAATACGCTCTAGAAAACTTAGATTAAATAAAACGAAAAGAGGTATAAACTTTTAATAATTATAAATACGATACTTCTTATATGCTACTACTAAGAAATCTCTATATATAAATAAGCGAACTATAACTTTCTCTAAGAACTAGCGAGAATTCTCTACTAGTACGAAATAGTAACTATCTAGAACTATATACTATAGTAGATCTCTAATAAGAAACTTAACTATTCAATCTTTAAATACTAAGTATAAAAGAACTAGGTCTACTAGCAAAAATAGCTAAATAACGATAACTAGACCCGTTAGAAGTAAGTATATCTATAAGTTAACGAATAAGAAAATTATATATATAGTAAAATCTATAGCTAACCTAGGTTAAAAAACTAGACGACTCCCCTATTTAGAAATTCTAGAAGGGGCCGTCGAATAGATTTCTTAACTAGGTTTTACGTATACTAAATAGTATATATATCTTAGAAAAAGTTCTTAGAATACTAGTAACTATCTACGAATAAACTATAATAGCTATACTTAATAGTGAAGTAGAAGATAACTTTATTAGCTATATCTTTACTATCTAAAATAATATTAGACTTATAGAAAAAGACTACCCCTACTCGCTAAAAATAGTAAATAGATCCGCTGCCTCTTATAATAAAGAGTAGATTTAGGTCGAGATAGAATCTATAAAGCTTACTATTAGAAAATACGTAGAGAAGATTATACTTAATATAATCTCTATACTAGAATATAATATTATTCTAGAAATTCTATAGTTCGAAACCCTTGAGCCGTATATTTAATAGAAGAAAAGAATAGTTACCTTTTTAAATAAGAAATATATTAGATATCTAGTAAACACTAAAAGAATACTAATAGTTAAGAAAGATTTCTTAGATATCTAAAAAATCTTAATAGATATATTAAAGCGAATAAGAAACTAAAGAGAAAAAGCGTATATAATCTTTATTAAAATAAGTCTAGAATATAAGTAGAAAATCCTAGCTTGTATAATACGGGGTCTTTACTAGAAGAATAATAATATTCTAAAGCTAGTCGAAGAAAACTACTTCTAGAGAATCTATAGAAGATATAATCTATCTATACGTAGATAAATAGATATTATTAAATAAGATATTTTAGTAGCCGAGGTTAACGTAGACCTCGATGAAATTATAAGACCTACTTTAAATAAATTAGTATCTATATCGGAATTAGAAACTATTCTATAATAGTTCTAGAATATACTAAGAATATTCTAGAAAAGAGATAAAGAATAGCTACTAGAGTATTAGCTATAGAATTATAAAATACCCCTACTTTTAGAAACGTAGCTAGTATTTAAGCCTATATATTTTTTATCTAAGAGAGAGGCTAAAGTACTATAAAAATATATTAATAAGAATCTAGAATAAGGTTATATCTATCTATTATTATTATCGGCCGAATACCTAATTCTATTCGTACTAAAGAAGAATAGTAAGCTCCGTCTCTACGTTAACTATAGATAGCTAAACGATATTATAATAAAAAACTAATACCTCTTATTTTATATTAACGAATTATAGAATAAACTTAGATACACTAAGTACTTTATAAAGTTAGACCTTTAAGAAGGCTACTACCTAGTCTATATTAAGAAAGATAAAGAATAGAAAATAGTATTCTAAACTAGATTTAGCTACTATAAGTATACGATAATATTTTTTAGACTTACTAATGTACTAGCTATCTTCTAGAGTTTAGTTAATAATATGCTACGTCCGTATTTAAATATATTCGCTTTAGCTTACCTAGATGATATTCTAATCTACTCGGAAACGCTTAAAGAATATACCGAGTATATAAGAAAGATTCTAAAGGCTCTAGACGAGCGAAATCTTTAAGTTACCCTAGAAAAAAGTAAGTAGTATATATAGAAGACTAAGTACCTAGAATTTATTATTACTCTAGAATATATTAGTATAGACGATAAGAAACTAGATATAATAAGAGACTAGCCTACGCTAAAAATTATTAAAGAAGTATAATTCTTTCTTAGATTTACTAACTTTTATTAAAAGTTTATTCTAAACTACACGAAGGTATTAATACCTTTTATAGACTTAACTAAAAAAGAACACGGGTTTATATAAAAAGAAAGATAATAAATAGCCTTTAACTTACTAAAGTATATATTTATAGAAGTACTAGTCCTAGATATCTATAATTCTAATCTATTTATTACGGTCGAGACTGACGCCTTTAACTATACTATTAAAGTAGTTCTTAGCTAGCTAAATAAGTAAGATAGACTATACTCTATCGCCTTTTATTTAAGAAAAATATTAGGCCCTAAAAAGAATTATAATATTTATAATAAAGAACTTCTAGCTATTATTATAATCTTTAAAGAATAGAGATACTATCTAAAAGAGGCTAAATACTAAATTATAGTATACTACGACTATAAAAACCTAGCGTACTTTACTACTACTAAGAAACTAAACTAATAATAGATTAGATAGGCTAAAGAACTAGCATTATACGATATAAAGATTATCTATAGAAAGAAATCTAAAAACGCTCGCGTAGACGCGCTAAGTAGATAAGCTAACTATATTAAAGAAAAGCTAGGTCTATAATCTATAATACTTAATATGTAGAAAGACGAGTCTTTTATACCCGCTAGCCGTAGCTGCTAGATTACTACTATTTATAGTATTAAATAGATATAGCTTAAAAAAGGGCTAGATAACTTACTTACTCTAGTCTAACGACTAGTTCTAGCGATACGCCTTAAAGATAATAAATAAAAGTATAAGATTCAAAAAGCCTATATAGACGACGTAATAGTTTAAAAAATTAAAGAATTTAAAAATGATCCCCAAGTAACTAAAAACGTAGATAGTATAATTTTATTTTTAAAATTAGTCTACGTTTCGATTAAACTACGAGAAGAACTTATAAAAGATATATTATAATAAGTAGGTCTCTACCTCTAAGAATCTAAATACTAAAGAGAAAGAAAATCTATTAAGGGGGTTTTTCTTAAGTAGATATAAGAAGAGAATAAGAGTAAATTAAATATATAATAGACTAAGTACTATATATAAAGGCTATATTACTAATAGAGTCTAAATCTATTATTAAAGACTATTATTAAAGATAACTATAAAGGTTAAAGCTATCTAAGAAGTATAGTTTATATACTAGTAAGAGAGTATATATAATTTAGTAACTACTCTATCTACTCTATTATTTCGGTAGGCTATTTATCTTAGAATAAATAGAGTATTTTTATATATTTCTACTACTCTATAGTCTTCTAGCCCAAGCGCTCTAAGAGTAGCGAGAGTACTCTTTTAGTATTACGTAAGTCTTATAACTTAGATAGGTTCTTAATTATACTATAGTTATACTTTTTATCTACTACTTTATTCTATTATTTCCTAACCCTATAGAGGCTGCGTTATAATATATATATAAAGCCCTAGTACATAGTTATTAAGAAATAGATAAGATAATAAAGCGAATTATAAAAAGCTACTACTTTCTAAGACTTAAAAGAACCGTCTAATAGATAGTTTTATAATACGACCTCTATATTAAAAGTAAGGCCGTAAGATATATATTCTATAAATAACTTTAGCTACTATTAGTACTAAAGTACTCTTAGTAGTCTATCTCGCTAGACTTTATTACGAATCTATCTAAGTTAAGAGAGCCGCTTACTAAGATTAAGTATAACTTAATCCTAGTTATTATTAATAGAATAATAAAGTATATATATTACTTACTATTTCTTAAATTAGTAAATATAAAAGAACTTGCCTATATATTTCTTAGAATAATTTTTAGTAACTATAAATTACTAAAAGAACTCGTATTAGATAGAAATTAACTATTTATATTCTAATTCTAGTAATTGCTTACTTAATAGCTTAGCGCTAAATATAAACTCTCTATAATAGCGCACCTATAAATAGACGGCTAGACGGAATAAATAAACTAAATACTAAAGTAATATCTACGCTATTATCTTAACTACGTATAAGATAATTAGGTCGAGCTACTACCGCTCGCTTAATTTATCTATAATAGCTTAAAAGCGTTTACTATATAAGAATCTTCGTCCTACGCTAACTACGAATATAAACTAACGACCTATAGATATCTAGTACTAAGCGAGTTATTAGCCTAAAAAAAAATTCTTAAAGCGAACTAACTAAAGGTACTCTATAAATAAATATACCTAGACCTAGAATTTATAACCTTATAAATAGATAAATACTATAATAAATAATACTAAAAGATACTAAAGCTAAAGAAGGGAAATAAAGTTTATCTTCTTAGTAAAAATTTTAAACGAAAGAAGAATAACTAAGTAGAAAACTAGACTTTAAAAAAATTAGCCTCTTTAAAATTAAGAAATAAATTAGAAAGATTAATTTCTATCTTAAATTAGTAGATACTATATAGATATATTTAGTATTTTATATTACCCTACTTAAGCTAATATCTTAAGACACCACGCTAATACGCTATATAGAGAAAATAATACCCGAAAACTTAAATACTAATAAAAATAAAGAATAAAACGTAGAATAAATTCTAAATAGTAACTATATTAATAGTTAGTTCTAATACCTTCTTAAATAGAAAGAAGATTAAGATAATACCTAAAAACTACTAGAACTCTATAACTATTAAGAACTTATTAATAAGTTCTATCGCTGAAATCTAGATTAACTAACGCCGCCGACTCGTTATATATAAAGAACCTAAAGTTAAAATTAATAAATAAAGATAACCGCGCTTAATTAATTAACCCGAAATCCTCGGGTAGCATAGAACCTAAACTAACGCTAAAAGACCTAATAGACTAGAATAACTCTATAGTACTATTAGCTAAGATATCGCTATATAAATACTTTAACAACTGCCCTTCTTTAGTATCTTTAAAATTAGAGATACTTTTAGCCTCTAGCGCTTCTAACTTTCTAAGTATATTAATTACGTTTAACTTACGCTATAGTATTAGAATAGTATAATACTTAAGTAACTTCTACTACTTCTTAGTATAAGAAAGACCGAAGACCGTTTTTTAAAGCTAATTTTTAAAGGCCGTACGTTTAGAGTGCGCCTTATCTAAAGTATAACGAAGATATTTAACTAAAGAAAAAATTAGTAAGTATATAAGATAATTAAAAAAAAACTAATAGTCGGAATTCTTAAGACTACTAGTATTATAACTAGTATATTCGATACGATAATATTTACTATAATATAAGAAATCTAAGACTACGCGATATACTATCTTAGACTCTTTAGTCTTTTACTAAGTATTTAGAAGTAAATATTACGAATAAAAAATAAATATTATAATATCTAGTAAATTAATCTTTATATCTAGAGACTTATACTTAGTTTTCTACAAATCATATTTTTATTTTAAAGGTATAGTAGAAGGCTTATAACGAGAGAAAAAAATAAGAAAATAAAGAAAGTCTAAGATATAAATAAATAAATAAATCTTTAGACTAAAGATTCTTAAAAGAAGAAATAGTATTACGAACTCTATAGATATTAGTCCCGTATAAGTAAATATCTCTTAAGAAATAGAAACCCTTACGGAAGAAAATCCCGTAGAAAAATACTAACTATAGAAAAATAACGCTTAAAGAGCTTAGTTAGAAAGTAGATATAACGGCGGCCTCTTCCACTAGGCTTTAGAATTACCTAGTAGGGTCGAGTAACGGTAGGTTTACCTTAAAGGACAAGAGAAGGGTAAAGGATTAGGACGATAGGTAGTAATTACGTAATAGGTTGGGGCGCGGTACGCGTTAGGCTTGTTACCTCCAATAAGTTTGTATTAGAATCTTAAGTTGACTACGAAGGTCAAAGTACTACCTAATAAGTATGTTTATATACTATAGAAAGCTATAACAATCTGGATCTGTGTATGTTGGATCTTTGGGGTTTAGATCTATGGTCCTTGGATCTGTATAGATCTAGGGTAGACCCGGTGGGTCGCACGTGACCTGGGCGCTAACGCCTGTTTTCCGGAAACCCGACTTCCACACTTGCGGACCTAAGCGGACGGGATGATCGCTATTCTCTAGTCCGTTCCCTGCGTACCAAGTCGGTTTTCCTAGATCCGTAATTCTTCCTTGTGGGCATCCTTCCCCTACGGGATCTTAGGCTTCGCCGTTGTTCCTAGTACTCGCTATACCGCGTGGGCACCGTTCCCGTGCGGGCCGCAACTACTGCCTTACCTAGGCCCGTAGGCGCTATCTTCCCTTAAGGCTAGTTCTCCCGTGCGGGCGTACTGATCGTGCGGCTCTGCTACCCATAAGGTTTCTTGGCCCCTATAGTGCCTTTTCCCGTGTAGGCTTTCTGCCCGTAGGGTTATAAAGCCCTTATCTTCTAGGGTTCGTAATACTATCCCCCCTCTTAAGGATCTTTGGCCTAAAGATTTATCCGTTCGTCTATATCTTAGGTTTTCTTTATTTCTTCTTTCTTTTCTTCTATAAGTTTTCTGCTATATCGACTAAGTCTCGGAAACGTAAGCGCCCTACCTAGCGTGCTAAATATTTGGTTTTAGGCAACGAGATTAATCGAGACGGTTTCGTAATACCTCTACTCTGCTCGTCTTGTCTTCTTGCTAACGCGGGTAAGGACGAGTTAGATCTTTCTTTTATATCTTATAAGATGGATGGGGTTTATGCCCGTTGTGGGGAGTATACTCGTTAGGGCAAGTCTGCTTACGATGCTAGTGGTTTAGACGATTCTAACTATAAGTTCCTTTTTCCCTATATACTTCTTATCTAACCCTGTCTCTTAGTTCTTCGCGTTCGCCAGGCTCTATTAAAGGTTAAGCGGGATAAGTAGAAGGCACGTTAAGAGTTACGTGCTTCCATAGCCCGTTTAGACCGTGTGGAAAAACAACGGGAGTTATTACGCCGCCGGGCCAATTTGATGATTTCCCGGAAGGTTTAAACGGTAGAGGAGCTGGAAGAGTTAGATCGCATCGAGTCTACCCGCGAGGCGGGGGAGCCTGTTGACCCGGAGGATACCAAGGCGGGGCGACCGTCAAAGCGTTTACGTGGCGATGCCTTAGCTAATAACGCTGTGGGGTCGTCCCAGTCTATTGGGTCTCCTAGCGCTGGTTCGGGTTCTGCGCCACCCGAGGGTTTCGGGTTAGTTAATTAGGCGCGGTTGTCTCCGTTTCCTAATTTTGATTTTGGGTCCTTCGTGTATGACGAGTCGGCGGTGTTAGTCGATCTGGGTTTCGACGGTGGAACTCATTAATGAGTTCTTAATAGTTGCAGAGTTCTGGTGGTTCCTAGGTGTTGTCCCAATCTCCTTCCCATTTAAGGAGGTATCGGAACTAACCGTTAATGTAGCCGCTGTCTAGGACTTATTCTACGTTCCACTCTCTATTTTTATCGGCGTCTGGGTTTTCGGGTATTATTTCCTCTATATAGCGAATTAGCGCGGCGTCCTGAGGTGCCGGCTCGAGTAGGGCGACGTAAAATACTAGGTATATCCGCATAGTGTCTGGCAATTTAAGGCGGAAATTAACCTTTCTAATTTATTTCTCGATTTCGAAGGGGCTGACCTTTTTAAAGTCTAATTTTTTGCTTAGTCGGTCGTTCTTTTTTCGTTTAAAATTTTTGCTAAGGAGATAAACTTTATCCTCCCTTTTTAGCTTCGGTGCCTCCTGGTGCCGTCTATTATAGTATTTACCTATTTATAGGGCTACGAATTCTAGGTCTAGGTGCATTTATTTATGGAGTGCCTTTAGCTAGTCCGCCTTAAGGATTTCTTTCTAGGCTAATGACTCGCTTAGTATCGGGTATCTATAGGCCGTTGGTTCATACCTATAGTTAGCGTAGAACGGTGATTCTTGTGTAGCTAACGCTTTCGAGCTATTATAGGCGAATTAAGCGAGCGGTAGTAGCTCGACCCAATTATCTTGCGCGTAGTTAAGGTAGCAGCGTAGGTATTACTCTAGCGTTTAGTTTGTTCGTTCCGTCTAGCCGTCTGTTTGTGGGTGTACCGTTATAGAGAGCTTGTGTTTAGCGCCAAGCTATCGAGTAAGCGATTACTAGAATCGGGATGTAAATAGCCGATTTCTATCTAATACGAGTTCTTCTGGTAATCC
This sequence comes from Macrophomina pseudophaseolina, assembly GCA_022204955.1. Classification (NCBI taxonomy): domain Eukaryota; kingdom Fungi; phylum Ascomycota; class Dothideomycetes; order Botryosphaeriales; family Botryosphaeriaceae; genus Macrophomina; species Macrophomina pseudophaseolina. Next base: position 43,980 of record JAJJID010000225.1, read on the forward strand.
GTGGTTGCCGAAAATTATTCTAAGGAACGTGTAGGCGAGTTCTTCCGCATTTGCCGATTTGAGGAATGGTAAGTAGTAGGCGTATTTTATCATTCTATTAACGATGACCAGGATCGAGTTATACTTTACTTTAGTAAGCGGCTCTCTTGACTTGGGCAGGTCCGTAATAAAGTCTAGCAAGATAGACTGCCAAGGGCGCTTCGGTACCGGTAGTGGCTAAAGCTATCCGTAGGGTGCGTGTCTTGCGGCCTTACTTCTAATATAGAGGTCGCATTACGAGACTACTCGTTAGACGATTCTTCTAAGCCCTAGGAAGTAGTAGCTTCTCGTAATTCGCTCTATTGTCTTGTCTATTCCTTAATAACCGTGTGCTGGGGCTTCGTATATATCTTTTACGAGTTCTTCCCGTAGTTTAACCGGGACGTAGACTAATCCTAAAAATAGGATTATGCTATCTGCGTTTTTAGTTACTCGGGGGTCGTTTTCGAGTTCTTCGATTTCTTAAGCCGTTGCGTCATCTGCGCAGGCTTCTCGGATCTTACGCTCCTATTCGTTGCCTTTAAGGCGTATCGCTAGGGCTAGTCGTCGGACCGGGGTAAGCGAGTCGTCTAGTCCTTCCTTAAGCTATGTCTATTCGATGCTATAAATAGCAGTGATCTAGCGGCTACGGCTAGCGGATATAAAAGACCCGTCTTCCTATATATCGAGTACCGTAGGTTATAGACCTAGCTTTCCCTCGATATAGTCAGCTCGTCTACTTAGCGCGTCTACGCGAGCGTTTTCAGATCCCTTTCTATAGGTAATCTTTATATCGTATAATACTAGTTCTTTAGCCCACCTAACCTGTCGTCGATTTAGTTCCTTAGTGGTGGTGAAGTGCGATAGGTTCTTATGGTCGCAATATACTATGATTTGGTGTTTAGCCCCTTCTAGGTAGTGTCTCTATTCTTTAAAGGCCGTAATAATAGCTAGGAGTTTCTTATCGTAGACGTCGTAATTCTTTTCGGGGCCTATTATTTTTCTCGAGTAGAAGGCGATGGGGTGTAGCCTACCTTACTCGTCTAGCTGGCTAAGGACTACTCTAATAGCGTAGTTAGAGGCGTCGGTCTCGACCGTAATGGGTAGGTTAGGGTTGTAGATACCTAGGACCGGTGCTTCCGTAAATATACGCTTTAGTAAGTCGAAGGCTATTTGTTGCCTTTCTCCCTATACGAACCCGTGTTCTTTCTTAGTTAGGTCTATAAGAGGTGTGGACACCTTCGCGTAGTTTAGGATAAACTTCTGGTAAAAGTTAGTAAATCTAAGAAAGGATTATACTTCTTTAACGGTTCTTAGCGTGGGCTAGTCTCTTATTACGTCCAGTTTCTTGTCGTCCATGCTGATGTGTCCTAGGGTAATAATAAACCCTAGGTACTCGGTCTTCTATATATACTACTCGCTTTTTTCCGGGGCAACTTAGAGGTTTCGCTCGTCTAAGGCCTTCAGGACCTTTCTTATATGCTCGGTGTATTCTTCGAGCGTTTCCGAGTAGATTAGGATATCGTCCAGGTAAGCCAAAGCGAATATATCTAAATACGGACGTAGCGTGTCATTAACTAGGCTCTAGAAGATAGCCGGTGCGTTAGTAAGTTCGAAGGGTATTACCGTGTACTCGTAGTAGCCGAATCTAGTCCGGAACGCCGTTTTCTATTCTTCGCCTTCTTTAATACGGACTAGGTGGTAGCCTTCTCGGAGATCTAACTTTATAAAGTACTTAGCGCGTCTGAGTTTGTCCTGTAGTTTGTCGATGCGAGGTAGTAGGTAACGGTTTTTTACCGTAATGTCGTTTAGCTATCGGTAGTCGACGCAGAGGCGGAGCTTACTATTTTTCTTTAGTACGAATAGGATTAAGTATCCGGCCGGTAATAACGACGGGTGGATGTAACCTCGTTCTAGATTCTTATTAATATATTCCTGTAGTGCTTTAGCCTCTTTCTTAGATAAGGAGTATATGGGCTTAAACGCTAGCTACGCTTCTAGAAGTAGGGGTATCTTATAATCCCATGGCTAATGCTCTGGCAGCTGTCCTTTGCCTCTTTCCTAGAATATTCTTGGTATATCCTAGAACTATTATAGAACGGTTTCCAATTCCGGTATAGGTGCTAATTTATTTAGAGTAGGCCTTATAATTCCGTCGAGGTCTACGTTAACCTCGGCTGCCGAAATGCCTTGTTTAATAATGTCTATCCACTTATGCGCGGATGGGTCATATCTTCTGTGGATTCTCTAGGGGCAGTCTCCTCCGACTGGCTTTGGGACGTTATTATCCTCCTGGCGGAGGCCCCGTGTTATGCGAGCTAGGACTTTCTGCTCGTGTTCTAGGCTTATTTTAACGAAGATTATATACGCCTTTTCTCCTCGGTTTCTTATTCGCTTTAATGCGTCTATTAAGATTTCCTAGATATCTAGGGGGTCTTCCTTACCTGTCGGTGTTCTTTCGGCGCTTGCTAGGTGTCTGGCGTATTCCTCGTTTAAAAAGGTAACTATTCTTTCCTTCTATCGGATATGCGGCTCGTGGGTCTCGAACTATGGGATTCCCAGAATAATATTGTGACCTGGTATGGAGGTTACGTTAAGTGTAATTTTCTCCACGTGTTTTCTAATAGTAAGCTTTACGGGTTCTATTTTGATCCGAATCTGCCCTTTATCGTAAGAGGCGGCGGACCTATCTACCGTTTTTAGCGAGTAGGGGTAGTCTTTTCCCGTAAGTCTAATATTATTTTAAGTAGCGAAGACATAGCTAATAAAGTTGCCTTCTACTCCGCTGTCGAGCATAGCCATTGCGGTTCGTCCGTAGATGGTTACTAGTATTCTAAGAACTTTTTCTAAGGTGCGTGTGTCATTCGGTGTGCGTAAAACCTAGTTAAGGGACCTATTCGACGGCCCCTCCTGGGGTCCCTAAATAGGGGAGCCGTCTAGTTTTTTAACCTGGATTAGCCGTAGATTTTATTATGCATGTAGTCTTCCTATTCGTTAACTTACAGGTGTGCTTACTTCCAACGGGTCTAGTTACCGTTGTTTAGCTATCTTCGCTAATAGACCCGGTCTTTTCGTACTTAGTATCTAAAGGTCGGACAGTTGAGTTTCTCGTCGGGGATCTACTATAGTGTGCGGTTCTGGATGGTTGCCGTTCCGTGCTAGTAGAGAATTCTCGCGAGTTCTCGGAGGGAGTTATAGTCCGCTTATTCGCGTGCAGAGATCCCTTAGTAGTAGCGTATAAGGAGCGTCGTGTCCCTAGTTACCGGGAGTTTGTACCTTTTCCCGTCTTATTCGATCCGAGTTTCCTAAAGCGTGTCCTGGCGCCATCCCTAGATAACCGTTAGAGCGAGGCTTTCTTAATACGGAATCCATATCGTCTAGGTACGGTTACCCTATTTGTCCTGTAGGTAGCTGCTAATACTATATCTCTCGGCCAGAACTTCCAGTTCGGCGAGGGTATTCTATTTATCGGATAGTATTGGGGTATCTTCTAACTATACGCTATCCTTACTTTCGGTTATACTCTCGTAAAATTCTCCTATACTGCTATTAACGAGTTCTTAGTCCAGGGGAAAATTATCGATAAGGTCTTCGATTTCCAGTGTTTCCTCGTTACGTGTGGCCAGGTTCAACTATCGGGGTTCGGAGGGGTACTATCTAGTGGCTTGCTTGTCGCTCTAGTGGGTGGTACAGTTATCGTCAAAGCAGGCGGTCCAGCTCATAGCCGCATAGTTAACTTCCTTACTCATAGTAGATGCGGAGCGGGGTTCTTCTTCTTTCTAGGTAGCGCTAGCGGTAGTCTTGCCGGGTTTATTCCGTTATAGGTAGCGGTATTAGGGGTTCTACTTTTCTCCGCAGTAGATATAGAGTCCTTAGTTAAAGCGTTCTATTTCTTATTCCGTCTACTAACGTCGGGGTCGTCGTTTATAGCCCTTATCGTTTCGTTAAGCAGCGTCTAATTTTATAGCGTCGCCTCCTTCTTAAGTATATTTAGGGCGTGTAGGGCGCGAAGTATTAGCTCCGTAGTTGTTTTCTTTATAGCGCTCCGTCTATCGCTCGAAGAGGCGGTTATCGCACTTAATTACTAGCTTAATAAGCTCGTCTAGTGTTTTAGGGTCGTCCTGGGTTATGAGTTGATCCTTAACTTTTTCCTTAAGTCCTCGGTAGTAGTAATCCATAAAGGCGCGGTCTAACTAGTCGTCGAGGTAGGCCGCAGCCTTCTAGAATTCGGTGATATACTTGGCTACTAAGGTTTTCTATTAGATGTTTATGATGGCTCGGCGTGCCTTATATACCTTATCTAGATCACTAAAGCTCTATTTAATTTAATTAACGAAGTGCTTATAGCTGGCGAAGATCTTACTAGTGTCTTTCTTCCATTGGCTTGGCTCCTTACTTATGCGGTCCCTGAGGTAGGGTTCGAACCACTGGGCTGCGGTGTCGCGTAGGTATATGGCAGCGAATATAACCTTTCGATCCTTACTTTCGAATTCGCGAGAGTTAAAGAAGAAGTAAAGATCGAGTTAAGATAGAAAGGTTTAGAGCTTCTTTCGATTACCGTAGAAGAGATCGGGTTTAGCCGTCTTCGTAGTAGTTTCTTTAACTCGGGCTGGCGACTCGTTTCTGGACGTAAGGTCCGTTAGGGAAGTCGTAATAGGAGCTGGCGCCGGAGCGGGGATAGCTTAGTCGCGGAGCTCGTTTACTTATTAATAGAGCTAGGTGTTCTCGTTAGTCTACTTCTAAAGTTGTCCGCGTAGCTCGCCGATCTGGCCCTGTATGTCTTGAATGACCTGAAAAAGGTCGGCCATGGTTGGCTGTGGGAGACCGTTATTATTTATGTCGACGTCGTTCATTATATTGCTTAGTTAGCGTTAAGTGTTAGGTGATACTACCTTTCGTTAGTTGTTTCTCTCCTCGGAACTATCTTCCCTTGCAAGGATGGTAGTTAAAGTATAACGGCGGCCTCTTCTACTAGGCTTTAGAATCACCTAGTAGGGTCGAGTAACGGTAGGTTTACCTTAAAGGATAAGAGAAGGGTAAAGAATTAGAATAATAGGTAGTAATCACGTAATAGGTTAGGGCGCGGTGCGCGTTAGGCTTGTTACCTCTAATAAGTCTATATTAGAATCTTAAGTTAACCACGAAGATCAAAGTACTACCTAATAAGTATGTTTATATACTGTAGGAAGCTATGACAATCTGGATCTATATATATTAGATCTTTGGGGTTTGGATCTATGGTCCTTGGATCTGTACAGATCTAGGGTAGACCCGGTGGGTCGCACGTAACCTGGGCGCTAACGCCTATTTTCCGGAAACCCGACTTCTACACTTACGAACCTAAGCGGACGGGATAATCGCTATTCTCTAGTCCGTTCCCTGCGTACTAAGTCGGTTTTCCTAGATTCGTGATTCTTTCTTGTGGGCATCCTTCCCCTATGGGATCTTAGGCTTCGCCATTGTTTTTGGTGCTCGCTATGCCGCGTAGGCACCGTTCCCGTACGGGCCGCAACTGCTGCCTTGCCTAGGCCTGTAGGCGCTGTCTTCCCTTAAGGCTGGTTCTCCCGTGCGGGCGTGCTAATCGTGCGGCTCTGCTGCCCGTGAGGTTTCTTGGCCCCTATGGTGCCTTTTCCTGTGTGGGCTTTCCGCCCGTAGGGTTATAAAGCCCTTGTCTTCTGGGGTTCGTAACAGTAGATAGCGCGATAAAATTTTATAGAAAAATAACTTTCTTAAAAAAACGGTTCCTGTACGAAAAGACTAAAGCTATAATTATAAGAAACTATAGTTTAGCGATATAATACTTCCTTAGTAAGAGTCGCAGGTAGAATCTAGAAAGCCAATAGAGAGGTACGTTACGCGATAATAAATAAGATAAATATCGCTATTATTCGTAGAAGAAGATTAAAAATTAAATTCTAGAAAGTAAATATTAGTGCCTAAGTTACGTAGGCTCTATAAGAACCTACTAGGATTAACTTAATCTAAGAATATTAATCTAATACTATTAATCTAGCTACTTTAATCTAGCTATATTAATCTAGATTATTATAACTCTTCTATAGTATATAGATATACTTATTAGATAGTACTTTAATCTTTATAGTTAACTTAAGATTCTAATATAGATTTATTAGAAATAATAAGCCTAACGCGTACCGCGCCCTAATCTATTATATAATTACTACTTATTATTTTAATTTTTTACTCTTCTCTTATTCTTTAAGGTAAATTCTATTCTTACCGACCCTACTAGGTAATTCTAAAGCCTAGTAGAAGAGGCTGCTGTTATATAACCCTAATACTAGTAGATAAAATAAGAAATAAAATATTTTAATAAAGAACTTTATATCTACTATAAAGATAAGTAAAATCCCTAATACTACTATCTATAATAAAATAAAACTAGTAAAACTATAGCCGGCGCTACTTAAAAAATAAAGAAACCTTATTTTATATTTACTATAAGTAAGAAAGTTAATTATATAACTATAAGCTAGACCGTTTACTTTAATAATAACTATACTATCTACTAAAGTAATAAGTAAGTTACTATATAGTACTTCTCTAAACTTTAATAGTTAAACCTAGCTATACATAATAAAAAAGTACTAAAAATTAAAGACCTTATTAATAATTTTTTTCTAGACTAAGAACTTATTAATAGTAGTATAAAAGAACTCTATAAGAGTATAATTAAAAGTAAAAATAATATATAGTTAAAAAATACCCTAATATTATCTAATAAATAAAATATTTTTACTAAACTAGAAGTTCTTACTAAAAGATATAATATTAGTAGCTATCTATAGAATAAATAGAGTAATTATATCTAGACGATATAAATTCTATATTAAGAAAGCCTTACTCTAACTATTATCTAAAAATAGTACTAGAATATGCTTTAAGAAACTTAAATTAAATAAAATAAAAAGAAGTATAAACTTTTAATAACTATAAATATAATACTTCTTATATACTACTACTAAGAAATCTCTATACGTAAATAAGTAAACTATAACTTTCTTTAAAAACTAGTAAGAATTCTCTACTAGTATAAAATAATAACTATTTAGAATTATATACTATAACGTAGTTAATAAGTAAAACGTTCGGATAAGCGAAACGTTCAGGTATACTAAGATAACCACTAAATATCTATACCCCTACTATTATGCCACCAAGTTCGAAGACTATAGCTTTAGAGCGAGAAGAACGACTTGTCTATACTATAAACGCGTTAAGAAGGAATTAAATCTTGAGTATTAAGAAAGCGTCGCGTATATATCGCGTAAACTATAATACACTCCGGCACCGCCTCTAAGGTCGACCTCCACGCGCTAAAACTATCGTAAACGGCAGAAACCTTAACGACGATAAAGAACAGATATTAACGAAATAGATATTAGATCTTACTACCCGTAGTTATCCCCCTCGTAAGTAGATAGTCGAAGACATAGCCAATATGCTACGTTAACTACGGGGCAAGCCGTCGGTCGGTAAATATTAGGTTAAGAACTACGTTAAACGTACTTCTAAAGTGCAAATTGTATAAAGTAAGAAATATAACTATTAAAAAGTAAAATAGGAGGATCCTAAGATAATTAATAAGTATTTTCGGCTCCTTAAGAATATAGCGAATAAGCATAGTATCTAAGATAACGATATCTATAATATAGACGAGATAGGCTTTCTAAGAGGTAATATTAGTATAGCTACGGTTATAACGGTAGTAGATAGCCCTCGATACTATATATAGCCTAGCGATCGTGACTAGATAACGGTTATTAAGTATATAAACGTAGCTAAACGCCGTATACCAGCTATGGTTATCGCCAAAGGGAAGGTATTCTAGAATATCTGGTTTAATAAGGACGCAGGCCTTCCGGATGACTAGATAATCGCCTATAGCGAAACCGGATAGTCGAATAATAGACTAGACTATATATAGCTTATAGAGGTGTTTAATCCTTATATAAAAGAATATACTAAAGGCGTTAAATAACTCCTTATTATGGATGGACACAGCAGCCACTATTTAGAGCCATTCGAGACGTACGCAAGAAATAATAATATTATCCCGTTATAGCTGCCTTTATATTCCTCGTATATTTTATAACTATTGGATGTTGCCTGCTTTAGTTCGGTTAAGCAGCGCTATCGTCGAGGGATAGAGATATTAGCCCGTAATGGCTAGAACTATGTTAATATAGACGACTTCCTTTAGATCTACGCTACTGCTCGTCCTAAAGCGCTAAGTAATAGTAATATTAAAAGCGCCTTTAAAGCTACCGGTATTTTTCTATTTAATCCCGATAAGGTGCTTAATAGATTAGGTACAATAAACATCCTACTACCCTTCGAGCCCTTAACTTCCTTAATAAATTCGGTGACTAATATACCTAAAACGGTGCACTAGATTAAGAAGTAGTAGAGAGCTATAGAACGCCGATAATATAAGCTTAAACGACGATCTACGTCACCTACGATAGTAGTAATAAGAAAGATAGTAAAGAGTGCTAAGTTAGCGTTATAAGTAATAGTAATTATAGTAGAGCAACTCGAGCGTGCGTAGGCTCGCAATGCGAAAGTAGTTAAAAAGCGCAATATTAAAGTTAAGTATATTACTTAAAGAGAGAGCCTTACACTTAAGAAGGTAGTTAAGCTATTATAGGAGCCTATAGCACCTCTAGAAGCTACTTAAAGTAAGAATGGTAATGCGATACTAGAGGCTTTAAGTCGAGCTCCGTACCACTGCAGGGGGTGTACGTTAACTAGGTATAATATAAGGACTTGCCTAGCACGTAAGAAACCTCGCATAATGTAATTATTATATAAAATTAGGTAGTGGTGTTATAATGCAAGAAAGATGGTGGTGTTTTTATAGTACTAAAAAATACCTGAACGTTTCGCTTATTAACTACGTTAGTAGATTTCTAATAAGAAACTTAACTATTTAATCTTTAAATACTAAGTATAAAAGAACTAAGTCTATTAGTAAAAATAGCTAGATAACGATAATTAAACTTATTAGAAGTAAGTATATCTATAAGTTAATAAATAAAAAGATTATATATATAATAAAGTCTAACGTAGGTGGCAAGCGAGCCGTCTAGGCAAGCGAGCCGCCTATCTAACTAACTTTCTATAACGCATTACCTCTTCACTATAATGGCTTAACTAATTAATACGTAATTAACCTATAAAGAAATAGATATCTTTCTTGCTATCTCCTCTATTAATAAGAAGTAGATTGGGAGCGTACGGTAGGCTACACGAACGTTTAACGTCTCCCGAACTACCCTACGCAACTAACGCGTCGGAATCGCTACGCGATGCGATTGTAAGCCTTAATTAAAGAAGCTTACTAAGCTTAAAGAGGAGGTAATTATTAGATATATACTAGACCTAGATTCGCGAGGGTTTGCGCCCACTCTAGGTGCTATACGAGATATAGCCAATAAATTGCTTGCTGAGCGCGGTGCTAGCTAGGTTGGCTAGAAGTAGCCAAGGAACTTTATCCAACGGACTCCTAGCCTTACGACGCGATTCAACCGACCGTACGATCGGCAGAGGGCCTTATGTAAGGATTCTAAGGTTATTAGCGACTAGTTCGAGCTTGTATAGCGCACTAAAGCTACGTACGGTATCTACGATAAGGATACCTACAACTTCGACGAGACTAGCTTTATAATGGGTAAGATATTATCGTAGCTTATCGTTATAGGCTTAGAGAGGCGCAATTAACCGAAGGTAATATAACTAGGCGATCGTAAATGGGCTATAGTAATCTAGGGAATTAACGCAGCTGGGTGGGTAATTCCGCCGTTTATTATTCTTGCGAGTAAGTGCTACCTCTCTACTTAGTACGAGGATAACGATATACCTAGCGATTAGATTATTGTAGTTAGCGATAACGGCTAGATAATAAACGATCTTAGTATCGCATAGTTGCAGCACTTTAATAAGTATATAAAGAAGTGGATAGTAGGCACGCGTCGGCTACTAATCTTAAACGGCTACGAGAGCTATAACTTACTTAAATTCTAAGTAATCTATAAGGAGAATAATATCTATACTCTCTATATACCGCTATATTTATTATACCTTCTATAGCCGCTCGACGTTAGCTACTTCTCGCCATTAAAGCACGCGTACGGGAGTTAGATTAGAGACTTAATATGCAACTATATTAACTATATCACGAAGCTTAAGTTTCTACTAGCCTTTAAAGCAGCATTTAATAAGTTAATTATAAAGGCTAATATCTGCGCAAGCTTTTGAGGCGCCGGCCTAGTCCCGTACGATCTAGATAGGGTAATATTAAAGCTTAATATAAAGCTTTATACGCCAACACCACCCGCCCTAGAGGCTATCTTATAGGAGTCGAAAACACTAAGTAATACGCGCGAACTAGAGTTTTAATTAATGCTAATTCGCGATCGGATATAAAGGTATTAAGATTTATCGCCTATATTAATTATTTAGTCGCTTAGTCGGCTCACGAAGGGCGCTAAGATAATAGGCTATGAGATAGTGTTGCTACGCGATCGGGTCTCTAGGCTAGAGAAGGTAAATAAGGCTGCTATAAAGCGTAGATAGCGTAAAAAGAAGCGGATCTAGAAGTAAGGTACGTTAATAAAGATAAAGGGCGAGGAAATTATTACTTAAAAGGACGTTGGTGAGCAGCTTAAGGGCGAAACGCGTTAAGGTAAGGCGTGATTAGGTGTAAGCAGGCAGCAAATAGCGCGCTATAGGCGCTATAGAGAGCCGGGGCATAATTCACGTACGTGCCAGAAGGATACTATAAATACTATATAATAATATTCTATCGTTGATTAGATAGTATTATCGTGTATTATAGAGTTATATGTGTGCAAAGGCGTAGAAAGTTAATAAGGTGGGCGGCTCGCTTACCTAGGCGGCTCGCTTGCCACCTACGTTATAGCTATTCTAGATTAAAAAACTAGATAGCTTTTCTATTTAGAAATTCTAGAAGAAGCCGTTAAATAGATCTCTTAACTAGATTTTATATATACTAAATAGTATACGTATCTTAAAAAAAATTCTTAGAATACTAGTAATTATTTATAAATAAACCATAATAGCTATACTTAATAATAAAGTAAAAGATAACTTTATTAGCTATATCTTTACTATCTAAAATAATATTAGACTTATAGAAAAGGACTACTTCTACTCGCTAAAAATAATAGATAGATTCGCCACCTCTTATAATAAAAAGTAGATTTAAGTTAAAATAAAACCTATAAAGCTTACTATTAAAAAATATATAGAGAAGATTATACTTAACGTAATCTCTATACTAGAATATAATATTATTCTAGAAATTTTATAGTTTAAAACCTATAAGTCATATATCTAATAGAAAAAAAATAATACTTACCTTTTTAAATAAAAAATATACTAGATATCTAGTAAATACTAGAAGAATATTAATAGTTAAAAAAGATTTCTTAGATATCTAAAAATCTTAATAGATATATTAAAGCGAATAAGAAACTAAAAAAAATATATATATATATATAATCTTTATTAAAATAAGTCTAGAATATAAGTAGAAAATTTTAACTTATATAATATAGGGCCTCTACTAGAAGAATAATAATATTTTAAAGCTAGTTAAAGAAAACTACCCCTAGAGAATCTATAAAAGATATAATCTATTTATGTATAGATAGATAAATATTACTAAATAAGATATTTTAGTAGCTAAGATTAACGTAGACCTTAATAAAATTATAAGGTCTATTTTAAATAAGTTAGTATCTATATCTAAATTAAAAACTATTCTATAATAGTTCTAGAATATACTAAGAATATTCTAGAAAAGAGATAAAGAATAACTACTAAAGTACTAGCTATAAAATTATAAGATATCTCTACTTCTAGAAATATAACTAGTATTTAAGCCTATATATTTCTTATCTAAGAAAGAGGCTAAAGTACTATAAAAATATATTAATAAGAATCTAGAATAAGATTATATTTATCTATTATTATTACTAGCTAAATATCTAATTTTATTTATACTAAAAAAGAATAGTAAGCTCTATCTTTATATTAACTATAGATAGCTAAATAATATTATAATAAAAAACTAATATCTCTTACCTTATATTAATAAACTATAGAATAAACTTAAACGTACTAAGTACTTTATAAAGCTAAATCTTTAAGAGAACTACTATCTATTATAGTTTAAAAGCCTAGTAATAAAGAAAGCCTTAAAGAAATTCTTAATTATAAGTAGTTATATATAGCGCTAGTATTTAGTTATATAGAGTCGTTAAGAACGTATATTCTTTTCTTCTTAGCTTAATCTTTATATAGACGAATTTAATTCTTTAGCGTATATTCTAGGATTAAACTATTATACTACCTAGTCTATATTAAGAAAGATAAAGAATAAAAAATAATATTCTAAACTAGATTTAACTACTATAAGTATATAATAGTACTCTTTAGACTTACTAATATACTAGCTATCTTTTAGAGTCTAGTTAATAATATACTATATCTATATTTAAATATATTCGCTTTAGCTTACCTAGATAATATCCTAATCTACTTAAAAATACTTAAAAAATATACTAAGTATATAAGAAAAGTTCTAAAGGCCTTAAATAAACGAAATCTCTAGATTATTCTAAAAAAGAGTAAGTAGTATATATAGAAGACTAAGTACCTAGGATTTATTATTATCCCGGGATATATTAGTATAGATAATAAAAAACTAGACGTAATAAAAGACTAGCCTACGCTAAGAATTATTAAAGAAGTATAATTCTTTCTAAAATTTATTAACTTTTATTAGAAGTTTATTCTAAACTATATAAAGATATTAATACCTCTTATAAACTTAACTAAGAAAGAGTATAGGTTTATATAAAAAAAATAATAAATAGCCTTTAACTTACTAAAGTATATATTTATAAAGATACTAATTCTAGATATCTATAATTCTAATTTATCTATTACGGTTAAGACTAACGCTTTTAACTATACTATTAGAGTAGTTCTTAGCTAGCTAGATAAGTAAGATAGACTATATTCTATTATCTTTTATTTAAGAAAAATATTAGATTTTAAAAAAAACTATAACGTCTATAATAAGAAACTTCTAGCTATTATTATAGTCTTTAAAGAATAGAGATACTACCTAAAAAAGACTAAATACTAAATTATAGTATATTATAACTATAAGAACCTATTATACTTTACTACTACTAAGAAACTAAACTAATAATAAATTAAATAGACTAAAGAGCTAGTATTATATAATATAAAGATTATCTATAGAAAGAAATCTAAAAATACTTACGTAGACGTGCTAAGTAGACGAGCTAACTATACTAAGAAAAAGCTAAGTTTATAATCTATAATACTTAATATATAAAAAGACGAGTCTTTTATACTTACTAGCTATAACTACTAGATTACTACTATTTATAGCCTTAAATAAATATAGTTTAAAAAAGAACTAGACGACTCGTTTATTCTAGTCTAATAACTAGCCCTAGCGATACGCCTCGAAGATAATAAATAGAAGCGTAAGATTTAAAAAGTCTATATAAATAATATAATAGCTTAAGAAATTAAAGAACTTAAAAATAATATAATAATAGCCTCTTTTACTAGGCTTTAAAATCGCCTAGTAGAGTTAGATAATAATAGAATTTACTTTAAAGAATAAGAGAGAAATAAAGAATTAAAATAATAAGTAGTAATTATATAATAGATTAGAGTATAGTATATATTAGGCTTATTATTTTTAATAAGTCTATATTAGAATCTTAAGTTTACTATAAAGATTAAAGTACTACCTAATAAGTATATCTATATACTATAGAAGAGTTATAATAACCTAGATTAATATAGCTAGATTAAAGTAGCTAGATTAATAGTATTAGATTAATATTCTTAGATTAAGTTAATTCTAGTAGATTCTTATAGGGCTTACGTAACTCGGGCACTAATATCTATTTTCTAGAATTTAACTTTTAACTTTCTTTTACGAATAATAGCAATATCTATTTTATTTATTATTAAGTAATATATCTCTTTATTAGTTTTTTAAATTCTATCTACGACCCTTACTAAAAAAGTATTATACTACTAGACTATAGTTTCTTATAATTATAGCTTTAGTCTTTTATATAAAAATTATTTTCTTAAGAAAGTTATTTCTTTATAAAATTCTATCGCACTATTTACTTTCTAACTAAGCTTTTTAAGTACTATTTTTTTATAGTTAGTATTTTTTTATAGAATTTTCTCTTATAAGGGTTTTTATTTCTTAAGAAATATTTATTTATATAAGACTAATATCTATAGAGTTTATAATACTATCTCTTCTCTTAAGAATCTTTAGTATAAAGATTTATTTATTTATTTATATTTTAGGCTTTTTTTATTTTCTTATTTTCTTCTCTCGCTATTAGTCTTCTACTATATCTCTAAAATAAAAGCGTAATTTATAAAAGACTAAGCGTAATGTACTTTATAAGCGAAATATTTAGATAAGCGAAACGTTTAGGTGTACTAAGACAATTACTAAATATCTATACCCCTACTATTATACTACTAAATTCGAAGATTATAGCTTTAGAGCGAGAAGGACGACTTATCTATACTATTATTATAGTCTAGAAGCCTAGTAGTAAAAGTAAGCTTCGGAAGAATCCTTAGTAGATATATAACTCTATTTTACTTTTATATTTAAGTTAATTCTTCTTCTTTTCTTCTTCTTTTTTTCTTAAGTTCTAGCTTCTTATATGTAGCGCAATAAACCTTTTAGCGATTATTCTAAGGTTAAGCCTTAATATTAGCTAGAACTTTATACCCAAGGAACGTATTAAACACGGAATTACTAAACGGTAAAGACGATTATATACCGGTCTCACGGAATTACTAGATACTAAGTATTAAAGACGGTCGCGTACCGGTCTTAAGAAATTACTAAAAAGCAAAGACGGTTATATACCGGTCTTACTAGAAGCACTAGAATTATAGCATCTAAAGATTAATAAGAATAGGGCTAACCGGCCTAGGACGTGTAAGCAGTTATAGAGCTGCTATAAAAAATATTAGCTTAGATTAGTGGGCTTAGTAGCGAAGTAGAGGAGTTAAGAGAAAAGAGGTAAATAGGAACGCCGATATCTAAATAATAATCGACTAAGTCGCCACTAACTGCCGACGCCACCCTAAATTTACTACTAACCGCCGACGCTACCCTAAATTCACCACTAGCACCCTCCTAGGGGCACGAGGCCCCTAATAAAGGCAACGCACCTACTAAGCACCTCGGCCCCCTTGCCGAGTACTTAGGTAAACGAGAAGGACTAGAATCCTAGGTATTATAGGCGCTCGTAAAGCTTATAGTAGACTATACTGGCTATACCGAAGCTACTAAGTTCTTTATGCTCCATAACCGGCTTAGGGGCGAGGCGGCACGCTAACTATAACCCTAGGTGTAGGCGCATGTTAATACTAAGTATATAATGGCTTAGTGTCTAATCGACCAACTCCGCTTATCATTCGGTGACCCCTATATCTAGGAGAAGGCTCAGCGCAAGCTGCATAAGCTACGCTAAACGAATAAGCCTTTTATAGAGTATTTTACCGAATTTCATAAGCTAGTGCTCGAGGCTGGAGGAACTGGCTAGCCAGATAAGATTCTTAAGAGTTACCTTAAAGCTGGCCTTAGCTAGAAGCTCCAACATAGTATAATCGGGCTCGGGACGGTCTAATAGTCCTTTAAGGAATACTACACGGAACTAAAATACGTAAGCGATTAGTTAGAAGCCTATAACCTACGTAATTAAAGTAGGAGGAGGTAGTTAGCTAGCTAGAACCAACGTCCGAATAAGGTTAGCTCGGCAGGGTCTGCTACGCCTAAACCGGCTACACAAGGGTTTAACCTTATAGAGTAGGAGCGTATAGGGCCGGCTAAGGCCGCCTAAGGATGGCACAACCAAGAACAACGCGCTAAGTAGGTAAACATGCAAGAAATACAGAGGCGTAGGGATAAGAACCTTTATTATCGTTGCGGTAACGATAATTACTACGTCCTAGACTATCTCCTACTTTCCCTAAAACGGCCTATACGCACGGCTAAGCCCGCCTAGCACGCGGCACCTACAGAACTAAGGCTTGGGGAATTAGTCGATACTAATGCCGACCCTTAGTAATCGGAAAACGAGTAGCTCCTATTAAAAGACGCAGGTAGGAGCCAATAGAGGAGAAAAAATAGGTAATATAAGCCGACTAGCAAAGATAGTAATCTAAATTAGAATAGAACTTACTCCTTACGTTAGTTTTAGTTAATAAAGAGTCTTTTAGTAAAGCTCTTACTAATACCGGCTATGAATATTATACTGTAATAAGCTATAAGTTTACTAAATATTATAAACTCCTGCGTATCTAAATACCCTCGAGAATACTAGACGGCTTAACACCTACCGAGTGGCGAATTATGGAGGTAGCCTAGGCAGAAGTCGATATTAGTAGCTATAATTAAAAACGAATGTTCTTCTATATCGTTCTAAGGCTTACTGGCTGCGATATTATGCTAGGCAACCCCTAGATAGTATAAGAAAAGGCAATACTAGACTAAAGCGAACGAATAATTACTTTTAAGGACACCGGCTTAGTAGTTAAGTAAGATACTAATCTACCTAAGCCCTAAGAAATATCGATTAGAGCGCACGCGTTCCGCTCCTTATACTAGCAATGTAAGAAGAAAGGATACTAAATCTTTACTATAAGCCTTACTAATATTAATAAGGCCCTAAAAGAGAAGGCTCCTATCGACGTTAAAGCTAGTCTACCGTATTAGGTTAACTAGGAACGATACCGTCTATTCGAAAAGTAAGAAGCGAATAAACTACTACCTTACCGGCCTAAAATTGATTACTATATTAAACTCGAAAAAGACGCCAACGGAAAGACACTAGAGCTACCCTAGGGGCCTCTATATAATATATCCCGCGACGAACTCTTAGTACTTCGAAAGACGTTAAACGACTACCTCGATAAAGGCTTTATTCGAGTTAGTAACTTACCTACTACCGCTCCTATTCTATTTGTAAAGAAGCTAGGAGGAGGGCTCCGTTTCTACTACGATTACCGAGCCTTAAATCGAATTACTAGAAAGGACCGTTACCTATTACCGCTTATTTAGGAGATACTTAATCGGATTAGTAAGGCTAAATAGTTTACTAAGCTTAACGTTGCTGCTGCTTTCCATAAGATACAGATTAAGAAAGGTAACGAGTGGCTTACTATATTTAGAACCCGGTTCGGGTTATTCGAATAGCTTGTTACCCCGTTTAGATTAGCTAACGCACCTAGTACCTTCTAACAATATATTAATTAGACACTACGGGACTTTCTAGATAACTTTATTTCGGCTTATATCGACGACGTCCTAATCTTTATGGAAGGCTCTCGCCAGGATTACCGTAAAAAGATTAATAAGGTACTAGCTAAGCTAGACGCAGCTAGCCTTTAGCTTAATCTTAAGAAATGCGAATTTAAAGTCCAGTCGACGAAGTACCTTAGTTATATAATCGAGGCAGGCAAGGACATCCAAATGGACCTAGAGAAGGTTTAAGCGATCTAGGAATAGACGGCACCGACTACGGTTAAGGGAGTGCAAGGCTTTCTTAGATTTGCCAATTTCTATAGACGGTTTATTAAGGGATTCTCTAATCTAACACACCCCTTAATTAATCTAACTAAGAAAGGCACTACCTTCTAGTGGAATAAAGAGACTAATACAGCTTTTAAGAAGCTAAAAAAGGCTTTTATTACCGCCCTAGTACTAATATAATTCGACCCTAAACGGGAGACGGTTCTCGCCACGGACTTCTCTAGGTACTATACCGGTGGTGTCCTCTAGTAGTACGACGATAACGGTTTTTTACGCCTAGTAGCATTCTTCTCGAAAAAGAACCTTTCTACTAAATATAACTACCCGATTTACGATAAGAAACTACTCATAATAGTTAAATATCTACGTTAATAGGATGCTAAACTAAAGGGGCTTAACTAATTTAAAATCCTTACTAATTATAAGAATCTAGAATACTTTACCACAGCTAGAAGGCTATTCGAGAGATAGATTCGGTAGTAGAGAGAGCTTAGCTAGTTTTCTTTTACAATTAAATATACCCCTAGAGCAACTAATAAATTAGCAGATGCGCTTACTAGAAGGGACTAAGACCTACCTACGTAGAATACGAATAAGAGGCTTAAATAGAGAATAGCTTAACTACTACTACTAGCTCGCTAGGGACTTACCCTTAATACTAGACTACTAGAAGATCTGAAGGAATAAGATTAGAATAACGAAAACCCACTACTACTAGGTAATAGCGTAATAAGTTAACTAACGGTCTTAAATGTTACTAAACCCAGCCTAGTATATCTGGGACAATATAGTTACGAACAGGCACTCTAGAACTAATAGTAAGAGGCGTAGTATTAGGATAGCATTCTAAACTAGTTAAGAGAAGTGGTCTAATAAGGGAATAGAATATTTTCCCTAGACCTATCTAGTAAGATTAAGGTGTTAATAGCCGAATGCTCGTTAAATAGCCAAGGGGACCTCCTATTTAGGGGAAGAAAATAGGTACCGGACTCTAAACTATTAAGGATATAGATTATTTAGAAGATACACAACTCACTCCTAACCGCGCACCTAGGACGGTCCGAAACGGTTAATCTAGTAGCAAGGCAGTTCTTCTAGCTAGGATTCGTTAATAATATTCAAAGGTTCTACCGAAACTATAATACCTGCGGCCGAACTAAGATCTAGAGGAATAGGAAATAGAGACTCTTTAAACTGCTACCGATACCGGATAGGCAGTGGCGAGAGATATCGATAGACTTTATTAGACCCCTACTATTAAGCAACGGCTGCGAGATGCTTATAGTAATTACTAACTAATTAGAGAAAGGGGTTATTCTCGAGGCCTATCCGAATCTAGAAACTAAGATAGTTGTAAGGCTTTTTATTAGCTGCTTCTACTGGGACTATAGGGTACCGGCGGCTATCGTATTAGACAGAGGAACGCAATTCGTTAGTTTACTATAGTAACGGATCTATTAGTTGCTTAAGATTAAGCGGTAAATATTAATGGCCTATCACCCCCAAACGGACGGCTTAATGGAACGAATAAATACTAAGGTAGCACGGAAGCTAGCCTTATTCGCGGATTACTACTAGTACGATTAGATAGATTAGTTACTAGTTATCTAGCTAGCTCTAAACGGGAGGACGTCGATAGTTACCTAGATAAGCCCTTTCTTTCTCTCTTA